>CM056598.1:4357751-4588643 GCA_029721355.1 Tegillarca granosa
TCAATCTTTTGAAATATTTTTCAATGAAAATAATTTTTGAGTTTCATTGATATGAACATAACCCAAGAACGTGGACTGTTTTATTTTGTTATAACGGTGAGTTTTAAGACTTGATTATTTTTTAAATTTTCTATTACATGTATGTACAACTCGTAAAACATGTCTCCTCTTTATATGCTTACCATTCGGTAAAATAATAGAGTTTAATGGTAAAATTCTAAAATTGTACAATTTAAAACAAATACAATTAACTTGGGATTACGGCAGTAGTTTTAAAGTACAAAATTATTTTCTCGGCTGTACTGAAATACTTATATATAAATAGATAAAAAAAATTCCATAAACTTTGTAAAAAAAAAAAAAAAAAAAAAAAAAAAAAAAAAACACGGAATTTGGCACACAACACCTATGTAATATGTAATAGGCTTACGAGACATATTTCGGTCTTTTATCTCGACGACCCAACGTTTTAAGTTAAGGCTGTCTCGATAGAATATTCGACCTCGAACTTAGTTAGTCAGAATAACAAAATAAATAAATAAATAAATAATAAATAAATAAATAAATAAATAAATAAATAAATAAATAAGAAGTTTTTTTCAGAAAACTACATTACTTTCCACCAGTTTGATATAATCACTTGTTAAACATGCAATACACTGACCCACAATGTCCCATATAAAAATCCACTAAAATGGTACAAGCTCTAGTAGTGCTCTGACCCACAATGTCCCATATAAAAATCCACTTAAATGGTACCAGCTCTAGTAGTGCTCTGACCCACAATGTCCCATATAAAAATCCACTTAAATGGTACCAGCTCTAGTAGTGCTCTGACCCACAATGTCCCATATAAAAATCCACTTAAATGGTACAAGCTCTAGTAGTGCTCTGACCCACAATGTCCAATATAAAAATCCACTTTAATGGTACCAGCTCCAGTAGTGCTCTGACCCACAATGTCCCATATAAAAGTCCACTTAAATGGTACCAGCTCTAGTAGTGCTCTGACCCAAAATGTCCCATATAAAAATCCACTTAAATGGTACCAGCTCTAGTAGTGCTCTGACCCACAATGTCCCATATAAAAATCCACTTAAATGGTACCAGCTCTAGTAGTGCTCTGACCCACAATGTCCCATATAAAAATCCACTTAAATGGTACCAGCTCTAGTAGTGCTCTGACCCACAATGTCCCATATAAAAATCCACTTAAATGGTACCAGCTCTAGTAGTGCTCTGACCCACAATGTCAGATATATAAGTCCACTTAAATGGTACCAGCTCTAGTAGTGCTCTGACCCACAATGTCCGATATAAAAATCCACTTAAATGGTACCAGCTCTAGTAGTGCTCTGACCCACAATGCCCCATATAAAAATCCACTTAAATGGTACCAGCTCTAGTAGTGCTCTGACCCACAATGTCCGATATAAAAATCCACTTAAATGGTACCAGCTCTAGTAGTGCTCTGACCCACAATATCCGATATAAAAATCCACTTAAATGGTACCAGCTCCAGTAGTGCTCTGACCCACAATATCCGACAAAAAAATCCACTACAATAGTACCAACTGCAGCAGTGCTCTGACAAGATAGCAGATTAGCATCCACTACAACGGTACCAAGTCAGGTAGTACACCGACCCACAATGTGGCAGATAAAAAACCTTTACAGTGGCACAAAAATCATGTTACTGATTATTCCATCAGTTATTTTCCTGATAATTTTAGTCTTTGTGCCCCCGTTGACTACAGCTATCATGTTCTTGATGGTTTCAGCCATTTTTTTTTGATAATTTCAGCTGTCATTTTCCTGATAATTTCAGCTGTCATTTTCCTGATAATTTCAGCTGTCATTTTCCTTATAATATTAGCTGTCATTTTCCTGATAATTTCAGCTGTCATTTTCCTGAATTCTTCATAATTTCGGCTAGTTTATTTTATTAATGCAACATCTTTTGCCGAACGACTTTAGCTATGATTAAGTACGTGTTTTCAGCACTGGTGTGAAGCTAGCCCGCAATTCCAGCCCGCAATCCTTATCAAAAACCCCCAGCCCGCAATTCTATTTTTTTCAACAGAAAAATTTTTAATTCACATTATCATTGAAATCAACAATATGACATCAATACAAAGTCCATAAGCGGTAAATACCTTTTTAAAAAGAACACCTGTACATTAAGACCACAAGACTAATACTTCAACGCAAAAACGGAATATAACGCCTCGGGCGTCAGACGCTTTTTCCCATCTAGGCCTTTCTGTCACAGATTCAGCTATCCACGAAGAAGATTTGGTGAAAATTTCAAGAACCCTAGAGAGGAAGAACAGTTCTAACGAGAGCTCAGAAGGCAGATACCCCCTCACGAAAAATTAAATTTTGAATAAAGGTTAAGGTTGATGTACTGTATCTGGCGTCAGACGCTTTTCCCCATCTAGGCCTTTCTGTCACACATTTAGCTATCCCAGTAGAAGATTTGGTGAAAATTTCATGAACTCTAGAGGGGTAGAACAGTTCTAACGAGAGCTCAGAAGGCAGATACCCCCTCCCGAAAAATTAAATTTTGAATAAAGGTTAAGGTTGAAGTACTGTATCTGGCGTCAGACGCTTTTCCCCATCTAGGCCTTTCTGTCACACATTCAGCTATCCAAGTATAAGATTTGGTGAAAATTTCATGAACCCTACAGGAGTAGAACAGTTCTAACATGAGCTCAGAAGGCAGATACCCCCTCCCGAAAAATTAAATTTTGAATAAAGGTTAAGGTTGAAGTACTGTATCTGGCGTCAGACGCTTTTCCCCATCTAGGCCTTTCTGTCACACATTTAGCTATCCAAGTAGAAGATTTGGTGAAAATTTCATGAACCCTAGAGGGGTAGAACAGTTCTAACGAGAGCTCAGAAGGCAGATACCCCCTCACGAAAAATTAAATTTTGAATAAAGGTTAAGGTTGAAGTACTGTATCTGGCGTCAGACGCTTTTCCCCATCTAGGCCTTTCTGACACACATTTAGCTATCCAAGTATAAGATTTGGTGAAAATTTCATGAACCCTAGAGGGGTAGAACAGTTCTAACGAGAGCTCAGAAGGCAGATACCCCCTCACGAAAAATTAAATTTTGAATAAAGGTTAAGGTTGAAGTACTGTATCTGGCGTCAGACGCTTTTCCCCATCTAGGCCTTTCTGTCACACATTCAGCTATCCAAAAATAAGATTTGGTGAAAATTTCATGAACCCTAGAGGAGTAGAACAGTTCTAACGAGAGCTCAGAATGCAGATTCCCCCTCCCGAAAAATTAAAATTTGAATAAAGGTTAAGGTTGAAGTACTGTATCTGGCGTCAGACGCTTTTCCCCATCTAGGCCTTTCTGTCACACATTTAGCTATCCCAGTAGAAGATTTGGTGAAAATTTCATGAACTCTAGAGGGGTAGAACAGTTCTAACGAGAGCTCAGAAGGCAGATACCCCCTCCCGAAAAATTAAATTTTGAATAAAGGTTAAGGTTGAAGTACTGTATCTGGCGTCAGACGCTTTTCCCCATCTAGGCCTTTCTGTCACACATTTAGCTATCCCAGTAGAAGATTTGGTGAAAATTTTATGAACTGTAGAGGGGTAGAACAGTTCTAACGAGAGCTCAGAAGGCAGATACCCCCTCACGAAAAATTAAATTTTGAATAAAGGTTAAGGTTGAAGTACTGTATCTGGCGTCAGACGCTTTACCCCATCTAGGCCTTTCTGTCACACATTTAGCTATCCAAGTAGAAGATTCGGTGAAAATTTCATGAACCCTAGAGGGGAAGAACAGTTCTAACGAGAGCTCAGAAGGCAGATACCCCCTCACGAAAAATTAAATTTTGAATAAAGGTTAAGGTTGAAGTACTGTATCTGGCGTCAGACGCTTTTCCCCATCTAGGCCTTTCTGTCACACATTTAGCTATCCCAGTAGAAGATTTGGTGAAAACTTCATGAACTCTAGAGGGGTAGAACAGTTCTAACGAGAGCTCAGAAGGCAGATACCCCCTCCCGAAAAATTAAATTTTGAATAAAGGTTAAGGTTGAAGTACTGTATCTGGCGTCAGACGCTTTTCCCCATCTAGGCCTTTCTGTCACACATTCAGCTATCCAAGTATAAGATTTGGTGAAAACTTCATGAACCCTAGAGGAGTAGAACAGTTCTAACGAGAGCTCAGAAGGCAGATACCCCCTCACGAAAAATGAACTGACAGTAATAAATGTCCAATTTTGCTCATAATATTTATTTTCATGCACCCATATTTCATTTATAAGAATATAGGGCACTAGTAAATCAATTCAGACTAACTCTTGTAAACCTCAGAAGCTCTCACCTTGGCAAAATTGCACAGTGATATATATTTAAAATAGATATATATTGAGCAGGGTCTAGTAATGCTCCCTGAGTTTTTTTTATGGACTACTTTTGACCGTCCCACATCCGGTCTTATCACAACTGAGGTTTGCTACCAAGAGCTAATCAAATTACTGAAAGTACTGAAATCACTATATAGCATTAAGTTAGTTGCAATAATCAAAATAGGTAAATAATTGGAACAGTGTAGCAAAATATCTTTCACCAAAAGATCTTATTTAGTACGAAAAAATGTCTTTAAAATGTTCATGAACCTTACTTATGGCCCTGTTCTATGTATACAAAACAATGCTTCAATGCATTTAAAGTAAAAACTACATTGAAGTATGATCAAAATAAGAAAAAAAGGACCAAATTAAAACAAAATAGTGATGATTTCGACTGTTGAAAACTAGCCCCAAATACGAACCTTAAAATTTCACTCAAAAATAAGAGTTAAAATCCACTGTACAACAGAGAAGAAACCTTTAGGAAGGAAAAGATGGGGTCATTTAAATATATGAAGATAGAAGTATTTTGTGTTATAAAGAAAAATGCCATATGAATATACTAGTATGCAAAACAAGTACATACGTGCTAGAAAGGTTTTTTAAATAGTTATAAATTCTGACTCGCATGAATGGAAGATGCAATTTTTCATTGTCTTGATTAATCAAGAAGCCGTTTTTGTTTGAAAATGTTGCATGATATGATTAAAATATACAAATAATTATTTCTCATTAAACTTTGATTACTGAATGTTCATTCTTTGTGGAAATTATCAAAACATGTATAAAAATTATGCATTGTTTTTCTTAATCTTTTGTGTTCATACAGGATATGGCTTTTTTTATTCTAAGCATTGACTTTGAGATACATATTAACATGTTACAGCAATTCTTATGAAAATGACACATTTTCTCACTACCGCTGTCACTGAGAAAAGATTAGGAACCTTGCAAGTTGACATTTAACTAGTTTGCATTCTTGCTATGCTATGCTTCGCTTTGTTGATTGTATTTAGCATCCTGATGTAAATAATTTCACTGTATGAAGGTAATCAGATAGGGAAATGGTAACGCAAACTGGTGTACTCATAGAAAAAATGGATATACAGCAGTCAGAAAAACAAAAAAAAAAATTGCAGGGGAACTAACTCTTTAGATGTAAGGTACTGTGATTCGCAAGCTGGCACCTAAGACCACAAACCCAACACCAATTAAATAATGCCTGGGTGGTTTACAAGTAGATCTTGGAGGCGGGGGTGGAGGTTCTGATGCTGGTTAAATTCCCGGCCAGGTCAAACATAAGACTTACGTTTTAGGCGAGAGTATTTACGTTTGACACATTATCAGAGTTATGTGAATGGGTGGATTGGGTCCTTTTCTGATAAGCTAAAAATTACCATACACCCTTTTGAAGGCCCAGATGACATTACCATGGTTTTCGTACCTCCGATTATATTTTTGTCGCGCCATTAGTTTATAAATTTTAAATCACATTTTCTTTAATTTGGATGTTTTCGGTTACGCGCTTTTTTCTATGTTTTAAGGTAAAATATGTTCAGTGTAACGAGAGCAGGATCCATATATTGTGGATACTTTTAAAATAATCAATTTGATATGTATATTAATGTCATTGGTCAAAAGTGAAGGACACAGATTCTTACTAAATTTGTATAAATTGGTAAATAATCTGAATTACTTTAACATTTTGTAGCTTTAATTTAACGGTCACGATAGAAGTTCAAAGGTCAAGGTCACAAATTTTGCAGGAAACTTAAAGACTACAACATTTTTTAAAAGACGTGTATATTATATCCACTTTTAAAGAAGTCTAGCTGGATAAGGTCATTGGATTGTCCGTTTATTAGCAAAGTAGGCTATCGTTATTGCTTTTTGAGTAGTCTAACTTTAATGTTTTTGATTTCCTTATGCTAAATGATGATACATGTATCACGGGGAGTTCCTAGTTCCTAGTTCACTACTTATCAATAAGCATACCAAGTAGTTTTTTTCTAGAATTGATAATCGTAGTTGCATAAACTGAAGATTTTTATAATCGTTTTCTTCTAATGATGGCACATAATATCAAAAGGAGCACAAACTGAAATTTTGATATAGTTGGAAAACTGGTAAGTTTGTTCATGTTCGCACTTAAAACTAACCTTTAACCTTAAACACTTAAAACTATTACAAATGACTTCATTCTGATTTTTATTCAAATTGCACTGATTTAAGCAACATGAAATAAGTCTATAAAGTTAATGCTACATTTGTATGTTGTTTTCTTTTCTTCTTATGGTTACAGACTCAGTCGTGGAAATGTAAACCAAAATTGGCCAATTAAGCTCATTATCTAGTGTTATGCAAACATTTCTGCATTATTTGTATACCCAATTTAAATTTTCTCAATGAAGCAAACATTTTTGCAACAATACCGAAAATTTAAAAATTCACTAAAAAGACCATTTTTGTAGAAAAAGATGGTCAACTAACCCTGAACAACATTAAATGATATACCCATTCTGTATCCACAAATATTCCCGTTTTTCAAAGACTGGGTCTTCTTGCATTAATTTTTCATAAATTTTGGAAATGGTTCAACCATGCTAAAAATACAAGTGGTCCTGGCATAGGAAGTGCATCGTACAGCTCCAGTCCCTACGTGCGTCGTAAGTATAATGCGATAGTCAATCAATTAAGCTAAATTGTTTAGCGAAACTCAGAACCTCTCACCTTGGTAAAATTGCAAAGTAATATCTACTATTTAGTAAGTTGTAATTGATCTTTAAATAATTATGAAATAAATGTAGTCGCCTTGGGTTTTCAAAAAAAAAAAAAAAATTAAATAAATAAAAAATAAAGAATTGACATCAAAAATATTCAAAGTTTAAATAAGCCTTTTTCGAATAATTCAAAATAATTTTTACTAAATCATAATAAATACAAGCACGGCAATTGTAGTGAATGGAATTTTAAGAAAATATTCGGACCAATGCGTCAGAAAAAGATTTCCACAACGAGCATATTGAAGCGAAAAAAAAATAGATAAATGATTAAAATAACAAGAGGCCCAAGTTGGCACTAATTTGCTCACCTGAGTTTAAACGTAACTGGTATGTCTTGATAATACCTGGTTAAGTCATAACATGTTGCCTCAATAGAAGTAGTTTCAGATAACATTATTTTTATTGTTTTGGTTTTTAGCTATATAGGCCATTGTGACCAACTTTTGGTAGCCAAAGCGACCAGAAACACAAATGAGAATGGCAATGGTCTAAAGGTGCTATTGACTAATATGAATGAAATGTGACCATTAGTGTCTAAGAAGAAGTCTTGATGGATGTATGGATGGATTGCAGAGTTTCTATCCATAACAAAAGCTCACAGGAGCAATTTTCAGATCCGGATTTAAGACTTTACAGATTTGACACATTAATTAAAATATTTTTAAAAAATGTTAAATTCAACTGCAAATTATTTTTTTGAAAATGGTCAATTAATTTAAATAACGTCACATAACAATGATTCTGTAAAAAAAAAAAAAAAAAAAAAAAAAAAATTCAAGGTTTTTAGCTAAATAATAATCCACTTAAAAGTAAAAATTCATAACTAAATTATTACAGAAATTTAAAAAAAAAAATAAATAAAAAATATATATAAAAAAGAATGGCCCCACTGGGATTTGAACCCTCGAACCTTGGGTTGCTAGAATTGAAAATGAAAAAGGCCGAAAAAAAGTGACTTGTATTTTTCAGAATTTCATTAAAATTGTCAAACATATGTTTCCTCAAATAAGAAAATGATGTTTGGAAAAAGAGTTCACCTAAATTAATTCATTATTGTAATTTTTGTAAAAAAAGTACTATTTACAATAAAAAAAAAAAACCACAAATCTGAAAGGCAATGTTCTATTGATGCTTTTGACCAAGTTTAAACAAAATTTGACCAAAAGTTTCTGAGAAGAAGTTGTTTGGAACAATTGTTGACGGACGGATGGACGACGGACGACAGACGACGGAAGGTCTGCCTCTATTGATACCAATAGCTCACTTTAGCACTTTGTGCTCAGGTGAGTTAAAACAAAACTTCAAAAATTTCGTTTTTCAGAAGAGGTTTCTGAGCTCTCTTTATTCAAAATTTAATTTTTCGGGAAGGTGTATCTGCCTTCTGAGCTCTCGTTAGAACTGTTCTGGCCCCTAGGGTTCTTGAAATTTTCACCAAATCTTCTACTTGGATAGCTGAATGTGTGACAGAAAGGCCTAGATGGGGAAAAGCGTCTGACGCCAGATACGCTACTTCAACCTTAACCTTTATTCAAAATTTAATTTTTCGGGAGGGGGTATCTGCCTTCTGATCTCTTGTTAGAACTGTTCTACCCCTCTAGGGTTCTTGAAATTTTCACCAAATCTTCCACGTGGATAGCTGAATCTGTGACAGAAAGGCCTAGATGGGGAAAAGTGTCTGACGCCAGATACAGTACTTCAACCTTAACCTTTATTCAAACTTTCATTTTTCGTGAGGGGGTATCTGCCTTCTGAATTCTCGTTAGAACAATTCTACCCCTCTAGGGTTCTTGAGATTTTCACCAAATCTTCTACTTAAAAAGCCAAATCTGTGACAGAAAGGCCTAGGTGGGGAAAATCGTCTGACGCCAGATACGCTACTTCAACCTTAACCTTTATTCAAAATTTAATTTTTTTGGAGGGGGTATCTGCCTTCTGAGCTCTCGTTAGAACTGTTCTACCCCTCTAGGGTTCTTGAAATTTTCTCCAAATCTTCTACTTGGATAGCTGAATCTGTGACAGAAAGGCCTAAATGGGGAAAAGCGTCTGACGCCCGAGGAGTTATTTTCCGTTTTTGCGTTGAAGTATTAGTCTTGTGGTCTTAATGTACAGGTGGTCTTTTTGAAAAGATATTTACCGCTTCTGGACTTTGTATTGATGTCATATTGTTGATTTCAATGACAATGTGAATTAAATATTTTTTCTGTTGAAAAAAATAGAATTGCGGGCTGGCGGTTTTTGATAAGAATTGCGGGCTGGAATTGCGGGCTAGCTTCACACCAGTCCGAAGATATATATATATATTTGTATGTAAGATTATTTGATGAAATAAATAAATAAATAAATAATTAATTAATTAAACTAATGGTCGATGCCAATCGCCGGAATAAAATCTCATGTGAAAGCACTAAAATGACAAAGTACTTGAGAATATACTGGTGTGTGTGTGTGTGTGTGTGTGTGTGTGTGTGTGTGTGTGTGTGTGTGTGTGTGTGTTGTTAGTCTAACAGTACTCGATACCGGGGTATTCCATACAAAGAACACAGTCTAAAGTTTTATATTTACACGCAAATTCTTTTGTATATAGATTTTCAGTAAATTAAACATACAAATAAATCTCTACTTTTTCCGTTGGATAAAATTGTTCTAAGGAAAGAAAACACTAGATGGATTTTTCTTTTTGGAAGAATTCCCCGACAGAAAAAACGCCGTTAATGATATATCTAATATTATATTTTGTACTTTTTGACACGTGTTAGAAATAATTTTGACATGAGAGTTTTTGCATTTTTAAAAACAAAAAATATAGTAAGTGTTTTGAATACTGTCTTTGTGCATTCTTATATGATCAATATATGCATGTTTAATTATTTGATTTTTGTTAACTTTCAAATATCAAAACAGAGTTGATATGTCCCAGGAGCGAGTCATGTTAGTTTGAATACATACAAACACCAGTAATCCCATTTATTAAGTCAATAACTAAACAATAACGCAAGCTAAATCTTTATTTCATTTATTTTTGTTTTAATTTCGCGACGCAGAGTACTACAATGTCATATACAACAATTGCGGTATATAAAAAATATAGGCATCATAAACACTAGAACCGAGTGTTCTGTAGCGGCGGCGAATCAGAAGTTCAAGATTTAGACTCACCACCCTGATATTAAATCGTGACCAAACTATATACAAGTAGTCTGATAGAAAATAATGGCATTTTATGATTTTATAAAAATGACGTAAACCTTTCTATTTCCCCATGTAGTTATACACATCGCTGGTTCTTCAAACACGTGGACAATAAGTCCCAATCAAAAAGGGCGTTTTCGAGAGTTGTGTTTTTGACACTAAAACGTGCTCTTTGTGTTCGAGAGTTGTGTTCTTGATACGAGTACGAATTCTTGAAACTCTCGAACTGCCGGAACATTGCACTCGGGTCGTGTTCGCAGTGCGAGAACCCACTCCCGCTTTTAGATGGTGTGAATTGAGAACAAGATGGCGGAATCGGCAAACATGTAAGAAGATGCTAAATGAAAAAATATATATATTTCGAAAAGAACAAGTTTGTTAATTAAGCATTGAACAGTCGAGTTTATAAACCGTTCTACTTATTCGAAAGTTTTTGCGGAATTCTTCATCAGACATGTTTGGCACCTTTTCCTCAGCAAATTACCGCACCTTTTCAATGTTTTCATTATTACTGAATGCAGAAATCAATAAAGGTATTTCATCATAATGGAAAATATCATCAAAATCATTAGAGTCCATAATGTCCTCAATAGCGGCGAAAACGCTTAAAATCTCGTCGCCATGCAAACAATCCGCCATAATTGATTTTTCGTTCTTGTAGTTCGAAAGAAGCCTCGACACTCGGGACACACTCATAACGTTCTTGCCGTTCGAGACTTTTAAAGAACTTACCTAAGCATAATCAAGAACAATGTCTCGAAAACGCCCCGTCTGTTTATTGTAATTTAACAGCATTCAGATAAAAAATCAACACAGGTGATTGGTCACATTTAAAACATACCAATCTTGTGACATATTTAACCATCATACTTCGGAGGATATCGTTAAATGAAATCGATAGGACTTTAAACGAAAAAAAGGAAAACAACTTAATAAAGACGAAATCATTTTGTTATTCGAGACAAGCTTTTCAGGTGGTCACTGACCCGTGATTGCCATTAGTGGATCATCAAATCAATCTATAGGACAAAGAATCAAACCACCTGATTGTATCGACGCGGAGACCAGACTATGTAGAGGCCCTGTCATGTGCAAAATTTTGAACATTTCTTTTGTTGAAGCCTACATTCTCTTTGGAAGTGACAGTTTAAACACCAAAATTTAATCATGAAATACATTCAAAAATGGTATATGACAATTCTGTAAGACTCTGTTTATTCCAAAACCCATTTACGAAACCTTGTAGCGGTATGGGTAATTGTGGTGGAGTAATATTGTTTTATGCCCTAGATCCGGAGGAATTCCCCCATCTTAGACAAAATAACCAACTTCCTTATACTAAAATTTGCTGAAGTGAACCTAGACAGTAAGAGGAGTCATGATCCGTTTGCGCGTGCTTTGGACCACGAAGGATTCGAGCACACCACCAGAGCAGTAGGGTTGTGTATGCAAAAAAGGCGTCGGAATTTCCCATGATAAAGTTTTAAATGAGGCATGTACAAACTTTTACATGAAATCATTCGTAGTTGGACAGTCACCATAGTGACCGACTAGCAATTAGACATATAGATACACGTTCTTACCTAAAAATAAAACACATTGGTTACTACTGAAGATACCATAGTGACGGACCAGTAATAAAACACATTGGTTACTATTGAAGATACCATAGTGACGGACCAGTAATAAAACACATTGGTTACTATTGAAGATACCATAGTGACGGACCAGTAATAAAACGCATCGGTACCGATGTAATATTATAAATTTTTGAATATTTCATTCAGAAAATTAAAAAAAATTACAATATGACACCTACAGTACCATAGTGACTACTAATTAAAGCATGGTAGCTGCTCCATAATAACCCACTACTAATAATAAAACATTCGTAACAATTCCACAGTGACCGACCAGCAATAAAATCATTAAAGATTCCATAGTGAGCAACCAGTAGGTGGCTTTTGAAATTCCATAGTGGCAGATAACTAAGTACCTATTGTTGATTTCATAGTAGCTCACCAACAATAAAACTGTTGATGACAAAGATTTCACAATTTATTTATTTAAATAAATGTACTTATTTTCTAGATTTGTGTCAGATTGCAAATTTAATTTTAAAGGAATAAAAAAATATTAGTTCAAATGTTATGTTGTTACCAATAGCTTTAATATAAAAGTGCAATAAAAATTGTCAGGAATCAATACAAGCATATAAAGAAACATGGAGGCTCTTTATACGGCTTTCTGAGCTTTAACCGGATCATCAACTTTCTGACCTTTTGGACGTAACACCAGAAAGCATTTTAAACGTTTTGAACCGAAGACGGATATATTAATTGATAATTTGTGTAAATACTAAAATCAATCATTAAGTGCCAAAGTTTTAATTTTCCTGCATTTGATGAAAATGGTATTGTTATGAACACGAAATGTATGTACGTCATGTAATGTAAATAAATCAATATTTAGTTATTAATTAAGTATGATTAGGACTTATAATATAAAAACGTTATTATTTTGTCTAGGACGGATCGTAATTAATTTTACCCGACCATTCCCTGTTTATTCAATAGACTACTTTAGTTTTTACATTACATATTTTCGTACTAATATATATTAGTCCTTTTCGTGAGAAAAATTATACATACACACAATAAAGTGAACTTAATCACACTAAAATTAATATTTGACACATAAGTACCTGTCCAAAACGCTTTTAATATCCAATGACTACAATTGTAGCAATATCATAATTAGCATTTGTCCAAAAAAGTGTAATTAATTTTAAAACCTATTTCCTTTTAGTAATGGCATTTGATATATGGAAGTAAATTAAATTATATCAAAACCAATATTTATATATAGAATGTATTCATTTTATATACATTTGTAATGTACAAACTAGTAATGCTCTTATACCTTACCAAAATGTTTGTATTAATATAAATATCTTTTAAAGCAATATCTAAAACATTTAAAAATATTTGAAATAGACTTAATATTGCTACACTATCGAAAAAGTATAATAAAGATATTGAGTTTGACGTTAGCCTTAAATAAGGAGCAATGACCCGTGCTTATCGCGAGGTCTATTGTGAGGGGAATACACAATGACTCTATGAATTGTTCAAAGACTCATAAAATGATTGTAATAAAACGTATATAGGTCAAATCTCGACTTAAACCAGTCATCACAATCTCGTAAAATGTATACCCAATTGATACAAAACCGATAATTATTCAATCATGGGCGTATGCGTGAGAATGTGACTCTTGGAATATGAAAAGAAACTGAAAAAGGATTTGCAATGTAACTTGTGGATGCTGAAGTTATTTTAGTATTTTATATCAATTTAAGGTATGTGAAAAATATTTGGAGATGAGAAGGCAAGAAGTCTTTTTTTCGATTTTTTATTCAAAGATGCATGCATGTGATACAAACGCATCGATGATTGCATAAGAAGGTAACTTTTTGAATTTCAGAAACTTGACCAAGAATATTGTTTTTTTAAAATATATTTTTGGATAACAATGGAGAATTTACATTTTGTGGTAAATGTTAATCAGTTGAAAGTTTCGTAATTTTTTTTCGAAATTGAAAGAAAAAACGTTTTTTTGTATATTGAGGGAATTTATTTTTATTTTAAACCTAAATTGAAATAATTTATACACTTTATCTCATTTGTGAGCTAAAAAACTAAGCTGTAACTAAGCAACAGGGTTTTTTTTATATTTCCATTATGATCTGCGATCTATCGATAATGTCATATACCACTTTTTGTATTTAATACTAAAAATACATTCAAAAAGTGGTATATGACAATATTGTCATAATCTTACCTGATAAAGAATTTGACCGTTCCTGACAGAACCATTGATTTTAATATAAAATTATTATTTATATTTTATATAAATCAGAGTTATTTATAAAAAATCCCCGAGCTATATACATAACAGCTGATCTTTCAGTGATACCAAATGTAAATATCCTCCCCGACAAATATACCGATAATTAATTACAGGGAATTATCAGTTTTAGGTAAATAGGATTTTCTACTTTATCTATCGTCTTTGGGAGAAGTCTGTCATGGATATAGGTATTAAACTGTTATTATTGTGTATCAGTATGATATATCTATCACAGTAAAGTGTTGTTAAAAACATAGCTATATTTTGTTTATACCTGTTTATAAGTCTCCGTTAATTTTCTGTTATATATAAATTCTGGTGGTTTAAAATCTTATCAACAAACTTAACTGCTCTTATTACTTAATTAAAATAAATCATCAAATAAATAATGGGAAAAAAACCCTTTTAACACAATTTCAATGTCCTCGTGGTTGCTTTTTTGTTGTTTTTGTGAGGTAGGATAACACATATCTTTTATGACCGTAGATATAAGGGTTTAAAAGCATTTCACTTGATAAAAACGTTTGTGTAAAATGTATAGAATACGTTTATCGTTTTACAGAGAAACGTCGACTTTTTGCGAATCCACACGAATGGAATTTAAGTTGTACATAAACGTTATGTGAGATCATTTGGAATGCTTTTGAACCCTATTGCAGCAAAAGCAGAATGACTTGTAGAATGGATCACACAGAAGAGCATGGCTTAATCTTATCAAAATACAACGTAATTAAAATAACTTTACCTTCAACATAATCTGTCCGTATAAGTGTCATAATGCATTTATGAAATACATTTAAAAAAAAGCTTTATGATAATATCTCATAATGCATTTTTAATGTATTTCACGATAAAATTTTTTAAAAAATGCATTATGACATTAAGCATTGCATTTTTGGCAAATATGTCCCGACACAATAAACAATAAAAAGCCAAAAATAATATAAATTTAAAAATTGGTCAAACGGCAGAACTTGCCCTGACTATAGTTTACATATGTCTTTTGATCAGGAATTGCATTGTTTATATAAATGTGTCCGATCAGAAGAAAATAATAAAAGGCTCAAAAGAGCATACAATTAAAGACACTTGACCGAATGTTTAAGGCCAGGGACTAATAATTCAAGTGTCGTGAGTTCGATCCTTTGTTGTGCTGCGTGGTATTGTCACATTTTCCCGGTTTATCCGGCTTTCAAAGGAATGTGCAATCATTCTGAGATTAATGTTGCGATGGTTTGATGGCCCAAACAAGTGAATATATTGTACTCCCAAAAATAATTTTCATCAATAAATTACGGATTACCACCGGACTGGTACGATTTGGGCTCGGGATACACTTTGTTGGTAATGGGTCTCACAAAATTAATGCACGAAAATTTTTTGGACTGCTGACTGATAAAGGCCACGTATTCCCTCTGTTGACCCTTACAGGTGGGAATAATTCAATATAAGGAATTGCATTACACCTAGACCGTTGCTCAATTAATCATGTAAATTAATCCTTATAAGGTTATTGTCTTAAATTTATATCATATACAATTAGATTTCTTATCTTTATCAGAATATCGAAGTGTGTGCGTGTCAATCTATAGACAAGATCCTCTGACAGCGTAACAAAGGTATTCAATACGATTAAATTGTTAGATATAAGAATTGAATAATTTAATACATGGGAACTTAAATTCTGTTCGTATCTATTCTAGATGATGGTGTCCATGCTACCAAAACATAGACAAGAATGAAGTGAATAGAGAAAAGAAAAAGGAAATTTACTTAATCATATAAAATTTGGAACTCCGTAAGCCTGTCAAATAGATTGAACTGATGTGCGATTGATTTTGCGTGTTTTTATATCTGAAATGATTCCAAATGAGGCATTGATTAGTGTATTGACAATCGTAATACCAATTTAAAACCAGGGTCATGACGGAAGTTTCGGGGCTTAGAAATACAGGCAGAACTCCAAGACCCCTTGGGGAGGTAAAGAACGATTCTAGCTACCTGCACGGTTCAAATTACAACGTCAGACATGTTACTCATGGGGATGGTATCACAACGACGACGACGACAACGACGAAGAGTCCGCGTCAACTACAAGAAATGAGAGAAAGCTTAAGACATGCTGCTTTAATTAATATTGTGGCTGCAGTAAATGACAACTACAATGGGGAGTTTCCTATAGGAAAGATTAACAGTGGTAGTATAGAAAATAATAACAACACTATGTCGCTTATCTCAAACCTAGTATTGCCAAAAGACAGAACAATATCAATACCAACATCACCGGTTTTGATTGAGGATCCGAAATTCTCAAAAAAGAAACCAGTTTATTTCATGCATTCCGAGAACGAGGTTCCCCATAAAGACGTCGAAAACAGAAAACATGGCATTATACTCTCTCGTACACGAAATACAGTTCCGATTCAGACAAGAATTAAAGTTCGCCAAACTGCAATTACTTCCATAGAGAACGGACCAAAAAAGGAAGCAATGCCGCTCGAACGTGTGAGTAATTCTGTTCAGAATGGCAAACGCCCAAAACTTCCAAGTCCGAAACGATATTTTGTATCCCTTACAAAAAAGAACGAGTGTGAAAAACAGGCTACACTATCAAAATGTGATGCCATTGATATTTTAGATACTACAGACAGTTTACCGAACAGGAATTTAGCGAGTACTCCTACAGGTATTGAAAAACAGATTTCATCAACAGTAAGGGGCAACATAAACTCAACTATGTACCGTGCTAAATCATTTCCGGCCCTTTTCCCAGTAAAAAGACAAAAATTAGGACCAACTATTCCACCATTTAAAACACAATCAGCTAGAGGTTATGGCGGGATACCGAGCGTTTTACTGGGTAAAAATGTTAACTCGGACTCTACATCTGGAAACGTGTCTCCAAACTGTAACTTTAATGAAACCGAATTAGAAACTGTAAGTGACTTGAAAAAGAGCAAGTTGCGAAATGGATATAATACAAGGAAGGAAGGTATTGCATTAGAAGGTCGTTCACTAATAACACCAGTGACGGATTCAAATGGCAACGGATTAACGCCGCAAACTCAAAAAGGAATTATTAAAATTCCAACCGATAGCCAGACTACACTTGGTCAAGAACGAGACATGATTAAAGAAATCGATGACCAGTTCCTGGAACTTCAAAAACGAATTGCAACTAAACTTTCTTCTTTTGGTGAGAACACTAGTATAAGTAATTCGAGTGCGTCTCAATGTGATAATTTTTCCACTTATGGATTAACCGGAAGAGGATTACAATCACAATCTGAGTCGTCGACTAAAAATGGAAAGCGGGAAAAGAAACGAGTAAAATTCGCAGATTTGTCGGATTATGATAGTAAAGGAAGTGTTGACACAAAAAGTGTGAATAGTAATTCATTGTGGGACGAAAACGGAAACGTTGTTATAAGTGTGCAAGGAGTAGGAAATAAAATGTATTCTCCACGTAAAAATGTCGGATTTAAACCCATGTCTGCAAGCGAACTTATCCGACTTAAAAAACGGTTGTTACCTAACGATTACAAAGACGAACAAAAATCAAGATTTGATGTTTTAGGGAATATTAAAATCTCTAGTTTAGGATCTCGAGAAACTTCACAGGTATCAACTAAAAGTCTTCCGGCCAAACAGGAAATAAAATCAATATTTTCTGAGAGTGAAGTAGGATCTGATGTTGGAAATCATGATCTGAACGGTAAAGATGTCGATTATACCGACCGGGATTGTGTAAATCTTCCAAAAAGTCAGGGTATGTCGTCGTTTTATCCACACCAAGATAGCATGTTAGTTTACGAAGCTGGTGATGAAGATGACTATGATAGTGATGACGACAGTGAAAAATCATATCGAATGTTAAAAGCAGTTGATCTTCAAACATTATCCGGGTACCAACATAGGAAGTTTAAGAAACCGGAAACTCTACAGGAAACGACAACTGCGCATTTTATAAGAATTAAGAAAAAGTCATAAATAAGACTTTAAAATCTTTTGTTTTAGCAATTGTTGAAAATCACTACGAATAGGAAAGTATTTTAATTCTATAGTTTATTCTGCGTTAGATCTGTTTTAGGCTCCATTCAATATGCAGATGTACGTTGCAAACACATGAAATAAAAATCTTTTGAGCAGAGTATACCATGAATGTAATATATTATATATAACATAAAAAGTTCATAAAAAATTTGATGGACCAGTTCCATAACATTATTAAGAATTTCCTAACCTTTTTGTGCGTACTTCAATATCATAAGTTAAAAAATCAGTGGACCCTACCAAGATACTTGAACCACACCACTGGATGCCGTTTCGTCGTTATATCTTTTGCTCGCCCCTCCAATATAGGTTTGTTATCTCTATGATATTGTGTTGTGGTCTTTCTTATCGATTTAATTCTACGTTTGTTACATGTTAAGTAATTTTAATGTTCATTATTTCACTACCGAAAACCATGTATCAAACTTAACATGTATCAAAAATAGGTTGAAGTGTAAAAGAGAACAGTTTATTGAATTGTAATGTATCCAATTAGAAATTTTAAAAATGGCAATTAATTAATAAAATGTTCTATATTTTATCTTAAATCGGTCACTTCGCCATATTTAAAAAACTTTGAAACAAAAGAAGCATGGAACTTGGGTCATCAATTAATTAATATCTTGAACCTGGCGACCCTTGAACAATTACACAAGCCATTGTCAATTAAGACGTTTGGTGTTGTAGTGTAACAATAGTTCAAAGTAAATACTTCTCTGCATGGAAACCCTAATGTTACATACATATATATCAGATGCCAAAATGACGTCATATCTATATACTTCTTATTTAAAACTTGTTAACTTGCCAATTAGATGCAACTATTTTAAAATGTAACAAAATTTAAAACGCTCAAATCATGACCCATTAGGGTTAATAGACATATTTCTTAATAAAAGAACAGAACAAATAGTTATTTTGTCCTGAAGTGTTAAGTGGGATTATGTTCATACTTCAGAATGTTTCCAATATCAAACTAAACACAGAAATATTTGTCTTATTGACATATGTAAATAAAGTAAATAAATCGTTAAGTCTTCAGCATTTATAAACTAATGTTAAGAATATTCCTACAAATTTACTAGATTCGGTTGCACACTATTACTTATACGCCATTTCTGTGATTTAAATAAATATTTGGATAATTCGTGCTTTTCAACATGACATTTTCTTTGCTTAAGAAAGTTTTTTGATATAATGTATTGTTACAGTTTATATGAATTTAAAACCAATCTACTTTGAGTGTCTGTAAAATCATTTTATAACGTAAACCCTTTACTGTGATTTCGCTTTATTTCATTATGGAATTTTTATTGAAACCAAACTTAATGTTTAAACAAATATATAAGAGTCATGTGTTTTAAAACTTTAAGTGATGACATACGAAAATAGTTCTTTTTCAGCTTTTGATGCAGTATTGATCAAACTTTTATTATGCTTAGCTTTTTTTTCTTTTTGAATAGCTTATACCTGTTTCGAAGGGAAAGGCAATGTGCTATATATAAAATTAATAATGTATATTTTATTAAAGTGTTATATATATATATATATATATATATATATATATATATATATATATATATATATATATATATATATATATATATATATATTGTTGAAAAAGCAACCTGGATTGACGTCCAAATGAAACTATTGTATTGATATAGCCATATAGTAATAACCGATGCAACAGCGTTCATGAGACAACTAATATTAAATAAGTTCATCACTTTTATAATTTAATCTTTACCAATATCTTTGTATCTGTTGTTCTCCTAAATATTTGTTGTTGTTTTTTTTTTGACAAATGTAAATATAACAACAACTTAACGATTTAATGATTCCCACAAATCATGTGACTAGGGTTCACACAATCATTACGTATTCATTTGTTTGTTTTGAATAAGTATTTGAATAATGCATTTTTTAAATGTACCGGTATTTTTCTTTGCTGAAGCATCTTTTATTATAATGTATTGTTAAAATTTAAATGGATTTCAAACCATTGTTAAACATACACGATATCTTTTAAATCATTCAATATTGTAATGTTATTCTCACGGTGGTACTATTTTTAAACTGATTTGATACTATTTTAAATGTTTAGAACGCTTTAACATAAGGATAGTAATGATGTTACTTGTTCCAAAATTACATTATTTACCCCTTACGTAACTTACGTGCTGTTTAATTAAATTAGATCCATTAAACCTAAAATTGCGCGACTAAATTTAGTCGTTCTCAAACTGCGTAACAAAATTTTTCACTCTTCGTGTAAGGAAATTATCAAAATAATAATAAAAAAATAAATAAATAAATAAATAAATAAATAAAAACAGATTTTAAAAATTGCTCATGGACACTCCATAAAAATCTATTTTCTCACTGATACTCAATAACCACATATTTTGAAATATATCTAGTTCTTAATTTCAGTACATGCATGTTGTTTAAACAACGAAATCATATCGTTATATTTAGAAAACAGAACCATGTGCAGAATTTAAAAATGTGGCAGTAAATGTTACAGATAGGCGTCAACAAATAAAATAAATAACGCGGAATAACAAAGGAGTTAAAAAAGACCTACAATCTCCAGGTTTGTTGATGTTCTTCTTGTACAAATTTAAAACTTTTACCATTTTACGTTATGGATAAAGAATTTTTATTTTAGTAAAACTTTAGAAATTTCGATCAATTCGTGATATTAGATTTATCTTTAAATGCATGTCCGTGAGATAAAAAAATAAAAAGTATTTCAAATGGTTCACATTTGATTAAGTGGTGTTACGTAAGACAGGGGTATGTTTAAGACACTGGAGTGATGTACATTGATATTATATAGTATTCTTGACTCTATGTAGGATATGTATTGATCACCAGACAATAGATAAGTGTGGGAAACATTACAATGTTAGACAGACAGATATTACATATTATTATATGACTACTGAGTTTACTCAATTCTGATTGGCTAAGACCATATTTAGCTACTCTCTACAAATCGTTATGTTCACCGCGCAATTTTGCGCGTGAGGGTAACATAACGGTCCAAATTGCTCTCCAGGTCCCTAAAAATAGAAGACGGTGATTTCCCAGTGTCTAAAAAAGAACTTATCAGAGCCATCGTCAGCTTTCGATAAGCCAATCAAAACTGACCTACTTTAAGCTGGTCGGATATCAATGCATTTTCAGAAAATCAAAAACTAAACAACATGGCAGACCAAAACACGTCTGCTGCCCTAGATCAAAAGAAACAGCGTTTCGCCCAAATAGATTCCAAAGAACATGAAAGGATTCTAAAAGCAAGATTCAAGTATTCAAGATCAATATAAAAAACTTTAAATTTTAGTTACCATTTTGAAATTTCATTGTTAACTTGTTTTACGATTGTTGATTTATTAAAGAAGCTGTTACAAATTGATTTAAAAGACACTTTTCTGTCATATAATAAAACAATTAATGACTTTTGATTTCAGTTAATACAAGGATTTATCACCCCAAAAGAAAAGTAATATTCACCTCGGCCTGCGGCCTTGGTGAATATTACATTTCTTTTGGGGTGATAAATCCTTGTATTAACCTCATCAAAAGTCATTAATTGTATAATGATATCGCCTGGTATTGTCTCAGATTAGACTTAATTAATTTATCATTGTAGTTAATGGTTAACTACTTTGTTCCACATATATTATTTAGCGATACTCGAGTTTTTTTTCTTTTTTTTTTAATAAAAAGTACATTTAGAGTGTGTGTGTGTGTGTGTATGTGTAAAGATTATAGGAAAAATGTTAAGATTGTTTTTATAAAAAACTTTACAAACGAACATGTAAAATAAAAGTTTTAAGGAAAGTCTAGTACAAAATCACATATATATGTATAAAATAATTTCCCACATTAATACTAAATATTTATTATCAGAATTGTCGTATACCACTTTTTGAATTTAATCATAAAAATACATTCAAAAAGTGGTATGTGACACTTTTTGAATGTATTTTTATGATTAAATTCAAAAAGTGGTATATGACAGAATGTTATTTAATTCACATTTTTCAACATTTCTTAACAATCATTCAATTTGACAGACGCACTTTTGTGTTTTTGTGACGTAAAACATCGTAAGTATCTCAGCAGGTTGATGGATAATACAAGGTAGGACTGTGATTCAAACACAAACAGTGACTTTTTTTTAAAAAAGATTATTTATTAAAAGGTCACATGCTAAATGTAACAGTCATTTTGTATTGATTTTAACACAAACAAATCTATAAGATGACTGTTTTCATAAAGTCTCAAACAATTATTATTTCTGTCAACTAATGAACTTTTCAGTACCCTTCGCTAAATCCTCCTAATCACACTTTTAAAACAATATATATTTTACCAAACCACATGTCGCACGGACACCTAAAACGTTAAACATCACGAATCGTTCAACACAAAAATACTACATTATGATCTTTTATATGTTTGATGTATCAGAATTTCGTCTTCAGTAACCAATCATTTGTATCGTTATTGATAGCCGAGTGGTTCTTGGTCTGTATGTTTGCTCAGTTGTATCTTTATTGATAGCCGAGTGGTTCTTGGTCTGTAGGTTTGCTTTCCTGGAAAGATAAAAAACAACATATTACAGCAAGCCAAGTCATGTGACACCTAATAATTATACAGACGTATTGTGACACCTAGAAATTGTACAAAAACCATATGGCATTTGGTAATTGTACAAAACTAATGCAACATCTAGTAATTGTAAAAAGTAATGTAACGTCTGGAAATATGCCCAAGTGAGATAGGTAAAGTTAGCTACTAGTAACTGGCTACTAGTAGCTAGCTACTTGTAGAAGAAAAGTTAGCTACTAGTAGCTAGTTACTTGTGGAGGAAAAGTTAGCTACTAGTAGCCAGTTACTTGTGGAGGAAAAGTTAGCTACTAGTAACCAGTTACTTGAACGATTAAAGATAAATACTAGTAATTATTTCTAGTTAATTTTATTTACTTATTTACTGATAAAAACAAATAAATGTTTTCCGTGTGTAATTTCGTCTTAATCACAGCTTTAATTTCGCAGATAATCCTTCCGCATAAGTTTTCTTATACCACGAATGTAGTACACAGATATTAAAGAAATAATTGTTTTACGTAACAATTAAAACATCTGCATCTAATGATACCAAATATTTAGACATTAAAGCTTTCATACACACGCATATGCTAACGCAATCCGACTAGGGGAGGGTGTTTTTGGTGTAGATTTCTATGATTTTTCACATTCAGTGCGAGTAGCTGGCTATTTATTTCAAAGACATTCAATATTAATTCACATCATAATCAAGGATATTCAATTCTGCATCTAATGATACCAAATATTTAGACATTACAGCCTTCATACGCACGCATACGCTTACGCAATCCGACTAGGGGGTAGTTTTTGGTGTAGATTTCTATGATATTTTACATTCAGTGCGAGTAGCTAGCTATTTATTTCAAAGGTATTCAATATTTATTCACATCATCATCAAGAATATTCAATTCTGCATCTAATGATACCAAATATTTAGACATTACAGCCTTCATACGCACGCATACGCTTACGCAATCCGACTTGGGGGGTAGTTTTTGGTGTAGATTTCAACGATTTTTCACATTCAGTACGAGTAGCTGGCTATTTATTTCAAAGATATTCAATATTTATTCACATCATCATCAAGGATATTCAATTTTGCATCTAATGATACCAAATATTTAGACATTAACGCCTTCATACGCACGCATACGCTTACGCAATCCGACTTGGGGGGTAGTTTTTGGTGTAGATTTCAACGATTTTTCACATTCAGTACGAGTAGCTGGCTATTTATTTCAAAGATATTCAATATTTATTCACATCATCATCAAGGATATTCAATTTTGCATCTAATGATACCAAATATTTAGACATTAACGCCTTCATACGCACGCATACGCTTACGCAATCCGACTAGGGGTTTAGTTTTTGGTGTAGATTTCTACGATTTTTCACATTCAGTGCGAGTGGTTGGCTATTATTTTCAAAGATATTCAATATTTAATCACATCATCATCAAGGATATTTAATTCTCCATCGAATGATACCAAATATTTAGACATTTAAGTCTTGTTATGCACATATACGCTTACACACTGCCGAGTTACCGGTATGGATTTGTAATCAAAGTGCATAGTGTACTGATAGCCGCGCTGGATGAATCTGGATGAATAAATAAGATTGAAATAGTAGTAATTGTTTTAAATTGCCACAAATATTTCAAATAATTGAAAACAATCTTTTTTTGTTGGTTATAGTACTTCTGCAATGCATATAAAACAAGAGATCCAATGGGCCTGATGCGTTCACTCTAGTTAAAATCATTTATTTTCAAAAAAAATTTCACATTATTTTTTAGCAAATATTAGTGATCGAAGTCATAAAACAATAAAATTTTGTAGCAAAATATCTTTTAAAAAATCTTGGTTATTGCGACTTTAAATTAAGCCTAATCATCAAAAAGAAATTCTTCAAAACCAGAATGATCAGCATCTTTGTTATAAAATCATAAAATATTGTAAAAAAATAATTTTCTTTAAATTGTATTAATAAGTGGGAGAGAGAGAGAGAGAGAGAGAGAGAGGCTAAAGTTAGTGACCTTGACCTTGACCTTGACCTAGAAGGGCATTGCAAGTAATACATTTCGCAGAATAAACAAACTGTAAAATAAAGACCTCTCTCTCTCTCTCTCTCTCTCTCTCTCTCTCTCTCTCTCTCTCTCTGCGTGTGTGTTTGTGTGTAAAAACAGAGGAGGAGAAAAAACGTTTCTTTTGTGAACACGGAAGAGAATTTTGGCTGCTGTTTCTGTACATCATAATCAGCTAGTAATGGCTTTGTTGTCATCCTGATTAATTTTGTGAATGAAATCAAGTTTATGAAATGCTTTAAAACAAAATGCCTATATGGCCTGTGCCGTAAAAAATACCTTTTTGTAATGGCCAAAGCCAGACACAATTTTAATACTCATCAAACAAGGTTTTTCGAAATATATATCTAAAACTTTGGCCAGGAAAAGAGCGTTTTAAAATACATGACAAAAGTAACTCCAGACTTACATATTCAGAAAATTTAGTAAGGAATTTAAAATTAAAAAATATGTACTAAATCGTACGAAAAATAATCTGTAATTGCCATTTATCTGTTGTTTTATTTAAAGGTACTGTGGCTATCTTAGCATCCGAGGATATTTCTCACTACTAGTAATTACTTACTTTTGTTCATGTCAAACACAATTTTTAATTTACAAAATGATGGTCAAAGAAAAAACAAATACAATAATATTAATAGTTAAAAAGACATTGAAGCTAAAAAAATTGTACTCAAAATTGGAAACAGCCAAAGTCGCCGTGAGTACATCATAAAGACATTAAAAAGAAACAAAAGGCAGATAAAACATATAAGGTTCTCTGATGGTAACATTCGTTAAATAATTCTCTTTTTCTTCCAACGTTTGTAAATTTATACGCAAGCATTATCTATTTTTCGGATTCCTGTTTTTCTGTGGTCAATGTCATTCACATTTATCGATTATCTGCATGGCAATTTAATCATCATCATAACCAGCTAGTGTATATTTATGTTAACTACAATTCACTTTTGGTTACACAGACCGACAGTGGTGAATTATGGTTGTATCGCTACCTACTGATTGTACTACTGTGAGCTCGCCCAAAGTTTTCGAGATCTTGCCTAATGCTTTATTTTTTTTCAATGACAATTTTATTTTCTTAACAAATTAACATTAAATTATAAAAAAATAATTTGTTAATTTAATTGTTTTTCACAAAATGAAGGTAACATAACGTACTACATTTTCCATGTAGATTTTTTTGGCGGTTAACCAGTAAACATCCGACTGTTGCAAAATTACCAAACGGGACGACAAAAACATGCTTATTGCTCTTAGAGCAATAAACCGAATAAAATGATAAAAATTTAATACAAAACGTACCCTCCTCTTTGATAGTGTAAGCATTTAAGTATGTTACTTCATGCACATTCATAAAACTCGCATCTCAGTACCGTCAGTACTTTCATCCACATTCAATCCCGATCCTTGGCACTGTGATGGTGTATACAAATATACTCATATATTCACAACAGGTGATATCGTTACACAGAGTTTAATATCTTTGATCATAATGTGAATGAATATTGAATATCTTTGAAATAAATAGCCAGCTACTCGCACTGAATGTGAAAAATCATAGAAATCTACACCAAAAACTACCCCCAAAGTCGGATTGCGTAAGCGTATGCGTGCGTATAAAGGCTTTAATGCCTAAACATTTGGTATCATTAGATGTAGAATTGAATATCCTTGATGATGATGTGAATAAATATTGAATATCTTTGAAATAAATAGCCAGCTACTCGCACTGAATGTGAAAAATCGAAGAAATCTACACCAAAAACTACCCCCAGTCGGATTGCGTAAGCGTATGCGTGCGTATGAAGGCTTTAATGCCTAAACATTTGGTATCATTAGATGCAAAATTGAATATCCTTGATGATGATGTGAATAAATATTGAATATCTTTGAAATAAATAGACAGCTACTCGCACTGAATGTGAAAAATCGTAGAAATCTACACCAAAAACTACCCCCAAAGTCGGATTGCGTAAGCGTATGCGTGCGTATGAAGGTTTTAATGCCTAAACTTTGGTATCATTAGATGCAGAATTGACCATTCTTGTTGATGATGTAAATAAATATTGAATATCTTTGAAATAAATAGCCAGCTACTCGCACTGAATGTGAAAAATCGTAGAAATCTACACCAAAAACTACCCCCCTCCAGTCAAATTGCGTAAGCGTATGCGTGCGTATGAAGGCTTTAATGCCTAAACATTTGGTATCATTAGATGCAGAATTGAATATCCTTGATGATGATTAAATAAATATTGAATATCTTTGAAATAAATAGCCAGCTACTCGCACTGAATTTGAAAAATCGTAGAAATCTACACCAAAAACTACCACCCCCAGTCGGATTGCGTAAGCGTATAAAGGCTTTAATGCCTAAAAATTTGGTATCATTAGATGCAGAATTAAATATCCTTGTTTATGATGTGAATAAATATTGAATATCTTTGAAATAAATAGACAGCTACTCGCACTGAATTTGAAAAATCGTAGAAATCTACACCAAAAACTACCACCCCCAGTCGGATTGCATAAGCGTATGAAGGCTTTAATGCCTAAACATTTGGTATCATTAGATGTAGAATTGAATATCCTTGATGATGATGTGAATAAATATTGAATATCTTTGAAATAAATAGCCAGCTACTCGCACTGAATGTGAAAAATCAAAGAAATCTACACCAAAAACTACCACCCCCAGTCGGATTGCGTAAGCGTATGCGTGCGTATGAAGGCTTTAATGTGTAAACATTTGGTATCATTAGATGCAGAATTAAATATCCTTGTTGATGATGTGAATAAATATTGAATATCTTTGAAATAAATAGACAGCTACTCGCACTGAATTTGAAAAATCGTAGAAATCTACACCAAAAACTACCACCCCCAGTCGGATTGCGTAAGCGTATGCGTGCGTATGGATGCTTTAATGTCTAAACATTTGGTATCATTAGATGCAGATTTTTTTTATTATTATGTAAAACAATTATTTTTCTAATATTTGTGTACTACATTCTTGGTACAAGAAAACTTATGCGGAAGGAATATCCGCGAAAGCTGTGATTAAGACAATATTACACACGGAAAACATTTATTTATTTTTATAATTAAATAAGTAAATAAAATTAACTAGAATTATTGCTAGTATTTATCTTTAATCGTTCAAGTAACTGGTTACTAGTAGCTAACTTTTCCTCCACAAGTAACTGGCTACTAGTAGCTAACTTTTCTTCTACAAGTAGCCAGCTACTAGTAGCCAGTTACTAGTAGCTAACTTTACCGATCTGCCCAAGTATGTAAACAGATGTTAATATACAATTTTTGAATGTATTTACTGATAAAAGTTTTTTTTTTAAATGGTGGATGACAGATGTTAAAAAAAGCCATAATGTACGGATTAACAGAAACTGTTACGATAGGCAGCGTGAGTGGTCTTTAGGTTTAAGCTATACATACATGTATTATTATACAATGTAGCTTTGTTGTAAACTTACTCTATGCTTCATGAATGACAGAAACATATTCCAGGCTAAAGTAACACATGACACATATAAAACTCTGTATTCTGTAGGTAAGTAATTAAAATTAATGTACTGTGCTGCAGGCCAAACACAAAAATCAACCTGAAAAAAGAAAGGTTTAAATATAAAGTATTGCAGAAGTGTTTCTATTTCTTGTCACTATGCGACCAAATGTTTATACGTTTGCTTCATTTGCTCTAACAATGTTTACTGACCTAAATTGACAAAACAGCTGTATTTAAGTACTGTACTTTCAATTAATTTTTTTCATGTCAGTTCAAAAACACACCACATGGCAGGAAAGTAGTTTTAATTAAATGCACGTGCTTTTTAAATGCATCATTATCTGCGCTGCCATAGGTAAGCAAAAGAAGAGGCACTAGAAGCAAGAACAACGGAAAAGATTTATAATTGATAAATAATGAATAAAAACCTTTGAAACAAGAGGGCTAAATTGTACATACAATCCAGTTTCGGGGGAGAATACCGACTCAGTTACACTGAGGGTTTGGTTCAGTCGGTTTGTAACGTTATATATATCCGTGTATAGGTCTGTTGTGATGATTGCAATACTTACTAGATAAACTATTAATAATTTGTCTTTTATTTCTTGTATACTACCGCTTACACCTTTACCTTCTAACATACCACAACCTGTAAATGTAATCGGTAAACATGCAAAAAAAATGGTATAGGTATATTGGTCATTTTATACAAATGTTTATATAACATAATTTAAATTACATAAATATCTACATATTTCCTTCTAACCAATCCATTAACCGTTATAAACTTATAAAATTACATCTTTGGCTTGCTGCATATTACATCAGATACTCCGGGCAGGTAATTGTCCTCTGATGGCCTTGCAATATCAAACTGTCAATTTTAAGTGCGGTCGTGATGAAATGATGTGGACTACTTTTGATTATCAAAACAGTTTTATCAAGTCCATTGCAAACGTTCAAAACATTAGGCTTTTATCTATTTTCAAATTAATGATTTTTATAATTACCACTACCATTTATATGTGTTTTTATTTTTATGTAACACGTTCTTAGTTTTGTTGGGTTTTTCCAATTTCATTGGTGTTGTTTAAATGGACATTACATATGAAAAAAAAATTCTCGGTTTTACTGTTAAATCGCAAATACAAACGGAATCAGTCAAAAAATCAAGAATACAAAATACAAATACACACCGAAGAAGAATGCAGCGTAAAGAATAGGGGTGGCTAGTATCTGATCTGCTACTATTTTCTTGAAGACCGTCTTTTTACCAACCCCAACAACATATTTATCTAACACTTTATACCATGTGTGAAATACCGGCGCCATTATAACTCCTATAGTCAACATTCTACCTGTAAAATAGATAAAACAATAGCCATAACAACCAAAAACATACCCCAAGTACTAAACAATAACCATAACAACCAAAAACATACCCCATGTACTAAACAATAGCCATAACAACCAAAAACATACCCCATGTACTAAACAATAGCCATAACAACCAAAAACATACTCCAACAACGGAACAAAATAATAAAACAGGGTAAATATGAAGACCACTATAAAACCACCACCTTTGGATGATCACTGAATATAATGTGATAAAATGATTGATTTTAATGATGTGGTAAAGAACTCGTTTAATTTGCGTTCTCAAATTCTAATTAATATTGAAACAAAGTTGGTTTAAATATGGTTTGTGGTATTAACTCAAAACAAACCGAGATAAAATATCCAGTCTATACAGCAACTAGGCAAGTTTAAAAATATTAAAATACAAAGAAAATAAAACCTTTACTCTCGTTGGAGAAGACGGTATTAAAGATGTAGTGCAATATTTGTTATAATGGAAATACATTGTATGAAGATTATCAAATATATTACCATCTCTGGATTTATTGGATAAGTTTATCTGATCGCCCAGTGCTATATGAACTAAGTATCACACTGCTTATGAACTTAGATAGAATTTTAAACAGTCATGTTACTATCTGGTAATAATCTTTTAAACTTTAGCAGATTTACAAACAGCAACATTAAATGTTTCGTTTTTTAATCAATTTTCATAAGTACCTGTTCTTGACCAATCCGTGTTTGCTATAAGTCCTCCAGATTTTTGTCCACTTGACTTTCTCTCCAGACATTGTGTCATAAAATCCCCAAGCCCTAGTAGTCCACTAAATGTACATGTATTGGTCACTATATTGTATTTTGTGTGTATCCTCTTCACTGTGTCCAGTACTCTCCTGTAGATGGACATGCTGCTTCAGTTATCATAGATCTATGAACACTTAAAACTACTTACGACCATGTGACATTTCACATCTTATATCTACCAACATACTTATAATTCTGTGACTTACATATTTAATATTATCTTTCCAACCATTAAGTATCCAGATAAGAAAGGCACAGTTCCAGTAGAGTATTGGATTAAGCAACTCTCCATTGATAATATGCATGTACTACCTTTTGTGTATCTAATTATCAAAGTGATCAAATGTATTTGCCTGTATCTCCAATCTTAACATAACGTCACAATGAAATATTTTGTATGAGACTGGGTTCCTGTTTAACTACCATCCCTTAACCAAAATTCTCCTAAAATTACATTAGAATATGTTTGTAATTTTTGACAAAGCTAAGGTACCAATAAGATATTTTTACCAAGTGAAATATAGATGTAATTTTCAAAAGTACACCTTAACTTTACAAAAACATGTATCTTGAAAACTAACCAAAAAAAAAAAAAAAAAAAAAAAAAAAAAAAAAAAAAAAAAAAAAAAAAAAAACCGAGGCCCATGGGCCTGAATGCTCACCTGCGGAAATGTAACTTAATTACACAAAATTTACAAAATTCCTCAAGTTTGGAAATCCCACAATAATTAATCAAAAATAACTAGTCACATTTTATTTATAAATAGCTCATATGCATGATTTAACTATAGTACAATGAATAACTTCCAAATCATTATTCATATGGTTATAACGCAGCCATGATTTTGACCTTTGAACATATGAACTTGAACCTTATATCAAAATGGTCATGATATTAATACCTACAATATTCTAAAATACATGCTTTTACAAAAAGTTAATGGTTTTCAAGATAATGCACAATTTCAGTATACCCATGCAGCTATGACCTTGACCTTTGAACATATGACCTTGAGCCATATATATCAAAATGATTATCATATCAATACCTACAATATTTAAGCATTAAACTTTGTTTGTAATCGATCTATGATGGTTTAGATCAAATGGCTCTCATGCTAATTTGAATAAACCGCGAAAAATATATGCCTATACAAAAAGTTAACAGTTTTCAAGATAATTCATAATTTTTCTCTCTTCTAAAGCTATGACCTTGACCTTTGAACATATGACTTTGAACCATATATCAAAAGGATTGTCATATCAATACTTCAATATTCTACTTGACTACTTCATATGCCTATACAAAAAGTTCATAGTTTTCAGGATAATTTACAATTTCAGTACACTTATGCAGCTATGACCTTGACCTTTCAACATATGGCCTTGAATCATATATCAAAATGATTGTCATATCAATACTTACAATATTCTAATATACATGCCTATGCAGAAAGTTTATAGTTTTCAAGCAAATGCACCATTTTAGTATTTATAAGCCAAAAATAACATTTCAGAGGCAACAACTCCTACATGAATTATCATATAGTTTCAAAACCTGGTACCTTGTTAGTTTTTGTCATGCTGAACATTTTAACAATGTTTTGAATTCATATATCTCTTAATATTTGCAAGAAAATTGCCTAAAACTGCATAAATCACAAATTAGGTCATGACCTTGATTTGTAACCTTGACCCTATTTAAAGGTCATTTCAAGAAAAAGTCAAAACTGAAAACCCCATGTCATTATATGTTCAAATAGTCAAGTTATAATTTTTAAAATTATGAAATTGCAAAAACACGTAACCCATTTTTCAACCAAAATTCAAAAAATGAACAAACAATAGGCTTAAGACACTATTTCTCCCATCATTAGTTTCGGAGATTTTTTAAGATTTCGGACCCCTAGGTCACCTTGACCTAGTTTTGGTAGCCATGAACAAATCTGAATTGCATCGACCCATATATGCTTCTGACCAAGTATCATTGAAATCTGTCCAGCAGTTTTGGGGGAGAAGTCGAAAATATGTGTTAACGCACACATGCTGCGGCATGCTATAAGCTCACATAACCTTCTGTCAGATGAGCTAAGAAATCATTCATTATGTTAACATTAAATTCTAAATATTGAAGTAAAGGAAGTCTTTGTTAAGGAATGAATGTAAATTTGAGCCATTGGACAGGCACTTAGCATAATAATGAAATCCACAACTGATACCCAGCAATGTGGTTCAAGTACTTTTATACCATCTTAACAACTACATATTGAACCTGATGTTCCTGCTATAACAGTCTTGAGAGATATATACCCCCCTCCCCGTCCCCAACACACCTTATTTTGGTATGTGACATATTGTCTCAAGATGGTACACATGTCAAGTTTTGATCAAAATCAAATCATTGATGTAAAGATAAAGAGCAGACAAAATATTGGAATGAATGGCTGTCTATATAATCTGTATTAATTTTTATTACAGTGAATATAATTAGCATAAACAGGATTTATCTAATATTGCAGCACCCTTAATCAAATTAGTATATTTAAGTTTTTGTTTATACATACAAATGAATTTTTTATTGCTCTTTCCAAGCTTATTGTTTCACAAATACTATAGTACAGTTTTCATATTTGACCTATTTTGTACTTTTACATGTCACAAAGTCACGTGGATTTCATGTTTTGCATAATCTTGAGTTGTGGACAAGGAATTCCTAATTTTTCTAAAATAAAACAACACAGCTTCAATGTCAATCTTTTATTAAAAATCATCCATGATAAAAATTATAATAAAACTGTAAACATAAAATGACAAACCAAAACAAAAACACAAAAATGATAAAGGCTATCAAAAATTAATTTTCTGATTTTCATGACCAAATTTTAACCACCTTAAAGACTGCGTCATGAACAAAAATTGATTCAGGTTTAAAATGAAAATCAGAGAATTAATTTTGTGTAGCCTAAAAGTTTTCAAACTACAATATGTTTAAGTATCAGTATGTTATGGCATCATAATTATTTTCAGGCAAGTTTTTCAATGATTTTTGAGAGAAATGTCAATAAAATTGTAAGTTCTATGAGAAAAAAACATGTGGAAATATACAAGATGGTGAATGTAAACACTAAATAAACTGTTTTGATGATGTATCATCAAATGTCACCTTTATAAAAAAAACATTAAAAAAAGGTTAAAGCATTTTTAATTAACCAAAATAATGAGATTTATAGTGATATTATGCTATTTGTGGAAAAAAAATATAAAAACCAATTCCACTAAATTCTAATCTACATGATGAAAATGAAAACTGAAGTCCAATGTTCATCTTCATGGTTTGACAATTCTGTTGTTATACATATTTATTATGAATTGATTTGAATATCAAAATAAAGCATCTGCTGGTGGGTAAATGATGCACTTTTTATTTCTCAATCAACAGACAATAGTAAAATAGCATGTATGTTAACATGTAATTCTGTCACAATTTTGTTGATAAATCACCACCATCAAGTAAAAATTTATCTTGAACTTCAGTGACAAAAAATGCTGGTGCTACCAATTAGAAAAAGTAAAATTAACACTTTGAATATTTAACATACATAGTATGCATAAGGATTAATAATTAAAGCAGTGAAAGTGTATCAAAATGGTATCACACAACATCAAATATTTATCATGTTACAAAAAGCTTGCATTCAGTATTTTACCCACAAATAACAATGGTTAGTTTTTATAAATGTCCATGGGTAAAAAACAGTACTTGGGTAGATATTATCAAAGAATGGAAATTGGTACCATAGGGTATTTAAAATTGCGACTAACACACAAAAAAATTACAAAGTCCCGAGATAGGTATACTAAAATTAGTTTTTGTTTTTGTGATAAATTATTCTTAAAAATGAAAAATGAAAATGGCCTTATTAAGTTAAATTTTTTAAAAACAATCTTACAATAAAAAATTCACTTTATTTATTTGATCTTTTTATTTCTGAACCAGTTTCAAATTAAAATTATTAAACTCTTTTTTAATTGGTAAGGGTACAGTACTACTATTAAACTTGCTGCTCAATAAAGCTGACTTGCTTGTCTAAATATAATCTATCCAAAGGTGCCATTTAGAAATACATTATTTCCAAGCTATCCATGCTCTAGATTTTATTAGTAGAAATGATTACCAATATTGCCGATCAAAATTTCCCACTGGTAACTGTTAATTTCTACCAATGTTTCCTATCAGTAAGAATTGGTACCATGAGTGACATCCCTAAAGCTAACAAAGAATCAAATTGGTGTCACAATCATGTCATCAAATGTTTCCCATGTTACAAACAACACAATGTAATTATCCAACCTTAATACAGCCATATACGAACAATAGTGTAACTATGTAACTATCAATGTAGTGAAAGACAGTGGCACAATTTATATCACAATTACACCATCTGGTTAATATATCACAAATAATAATTATAATTAGGATAACGATATTTACATCTTTGATAAAAAATAGAAAAATTACGAGATTCATGTCATGTTAGTTACAGTTGTTGGGAGTGGTCTGAAACAGAAATGAATTAGGAGGTTTACTTCTATTAATAAAGCTGTTGTTTGATAATTTTGATATAAAGTTCCCTTGTATATACAGCAACAAAACTTATCTGCAGTGGCTTTATTTATTACAAGAATTGATCTAAACTATTTTCCATTACAAGGATTAATCTGTGAGCTATCTGATATTCTCTAAAGACCAGTGTTCTGGTTAAAAAAAAAGAATTGTATGTAAATACATATGTTGGAAGCTGTCACATAAGTACAATGAGAAACTCAGTTATATGTGTGTACATACATACAATTTTTTTTAAAACCAGAACACTAGTTCCTTTTAGAGAATATCACAATTGTTATACGTATTGATGTTGAGAAACCAAATTGTTAAAAAACCATGTTCCTACAATTACACAATTGTTCCGGCAAAAATTTCAAATTATTGCATCCTATATCTTTTCCAAAAAGAAAAAAAATAAATAAATTACGGAAATGATCACAAAGTATGCTGGGGAACCAGTCTGTATTTAAGAGTGACAGTGTTTAAACTCATTTAAAGATACACCTGTTAACAAAGAAGAAATATGACATGACATGAATGATGCCATTATAATATTTCAGGAATGGAAGTATTTAAATCTAAAGAAATTAGTTTTGTCGCTTCAGTCTTAGAAGTATTTAATAAAACCACAAAATACATCTAATAATATTACATATACATTAACAGTGATGATTGATTGGTTCAAGTCAAATGGATATTTCAATATACATGTATATATATAATGTGTGCCAGCACACATAAATGGATTTCATAGAAAAATAAAAAAAGTAAAAAAAAAAAAAGAAAATTTAAGTGACAATAAAAGAATAAAGGTAAATATATAAATATCTGCCATATTTACTTGTGTATGTAATGTTGTGTGAAATCTTTGATTTTGTACCCATGAATATGTGTGTTCCATAAACATAGATGTTAGAGCACTGAATTTATTGTTTACTTCAACAAATGATCAATTACTTAATGATGTCATTTTATACACTGGTATCATGCTTCTTGTTCTTTTGCCAGCAAATCACAAATTCCCGCTAGTCACACAACAAGACATACAAATCCTGATACAAGTGAGACAAGCATTAAAATACATGTACTTGTAAGTACGGATACCATAAACAAAAGTAACCATAGCAACACAAACTTAAAAAGTGTAGATGAACCTATAGAAAAATCGCCAGCTTTCGATGGACACTAATCACACTGATGACATGATTAGGGTCCATCAACATATCAATCAAAAGATAGAAAATCTAACAATAATTTTCACATATATTCATATGAACTGTTTTCATTTGGAATTTTTTTCATATACTGATAAGCGTCCCTGTCATGATATCCACTAAAAATGACATGTATATGTCTTAAGGACAAAACAGAATTAAAAGTTTCCCTATCAAGTTACAACTTTCATTCTTCAAATAATAACACTTGCACTGTAAGTAAACTGAGCCAAATAATCTCTTTGTATATAATATACATTTAAAACAAAAACAAATCAAAAAATAAATCTCATGATAATCCTGATATAAAATATGTAATCCTGATACGTATCTAAAGAAAATTAAACCAAAAGTCCTGGATAACAATCGGAATAAAAAATATATTAAGATGTATACACAGTTATATCATCTATAGATATTTCTGAAAAATCTTTGTTATATTAGATAATAATATCAAGTAATGTCCAGTAGAAAAACCTCAGACAATATCAATATGTGTATAAAGACTGTCTGTTTCTTTGTATTGCAACTTTAAATTCATACATCTTTCAAGTATAAAGAACTCTCATGTCATAAAGTTTGTTCCTTTGGATTTCAGTTAAATTGTTTCTCTATTTCCTTGGTTAAGTTTTCTATGAGGAATTTACATAGTAAATAATCTATGAAATCATAATACAGTTTGTTGTATAAAATCTTTAAATTACAAATCGGTCTTGTTTAAAACATGATAAAAAAGACAGCAACAAAAACTTTGATTTTGTTCATTAGAAGATATCAACATTGGGAATGTCTACACTTGCTAAACTTCTAGAACTTCCTGGTCTAATGAGTCCGACAGTACTACCTGCCAAGCTCTCTTCATCTGTTAACACTGAAAATACAATTATTATTACAGGTAATTGTTTAACAAACATTTTGTATTTTTAAAATTGTTGAAAAAGTCACTTTAACTCTATTAGCGAGTTGTTATTTAAAGTCACAACAGCATTATCACGAAAATGGATTTAAGTGAGATGAAACAAGTTTTCCAAGGCCCATAATGTGGTATACATTTGGTTTATTGCAAAATAAAAGTAAACCTTATCTTGAAACCCGTCAAAAATAATACTTCAAAAATGTAAGAAACAGTTTTTTTTTTTTTTGAAAGGTTATAAAAATTTGTATTCTTTGTATATACTTCACTTTTAAAAAATTAGCATTGTTAGCCTAACAAGATGAATGTATTTTACTCTTCAAAAATACCCTATCTTATCTAATCTGCTAATATCAAGTACTACTTATATGCTAAGCCTACGTTATTTTTTGTTATTTTCTGTTTATGTTAAAACATTATCTAAACATTTTTCGTCTATATAAAGCTATTATTTATCACAATATTATTATACATACTAGGTGCGTCTCTCTGTCTCCTGGCTATCAGCTCTAGTGTACTACCACTGACACTGATCTCGTCTGTCTCCGTCTCTGTTGTCGTAGTTCCTCTCACCATTGCTGTAGTTTTCAGACCTATTTCTATAAATATATATATTATTGTTATAATAAGGGACTGATTTATTCTTTTTTATTCTCTTTAACTTGTTATATACATGTATGGTAAATAGAAGGTAAAATTATAACGCTGCATTTAACATTTATAAGTCTGAAACAGACCCATAACAAGACGTTATTTTATTAATCTTTCATTTCAGTCTTATTATATGTACATTTTTTACAGCAGGTCTAATAACATTCTTATTTCAATCACTGATCTCAAGGAGGGGTGGATGATATTGTGTTTTAAGACTGTCACAATTTTATCACTCACATACAGGCAGTCAGTTCTGGATTGGTACAGGAAACATGAAACTGTAGAAAACTATCAACCCTGAACAAGTGCATTGAAAATTTTTTTCTAGGCAGTGAGAGGCCCTGTAATCCATAAATCACTCAGCCACATTATATAATATTTGTATGGTATTTATAGCATTTTATCATAATGATTGAAGAGATATGAATAATAAACTGATCAAAATACTCTAGCTTTTTGGAACAACTATGTTTAGTAAGCAGGTATGAAAATAATTTTGACAATTTGCCTTAAATCTCCAAAAAATAAATATCATCATCTGATTTTTAATAGATATAATACTTACGTCTGTCTGTGTCTGATTCTGTTATCTCATCATCTAACATGTCTGTCTGCTGTTTGGCAAAGTTTATAAACACCTGATAATTATAAAGTTATATAAGTGGGTGAGTGGATCACTGACTTAAGCTACATCTGTATTTTGTCAGCTATTTGTGACTAGTAATGTAAAAGATACAAAAGTATCAATAACACATTCTTAAGGCAATATACATGTATATGGCACTTTTATAATATAATAACAAAAGTAATAACTAGATTTTGCTTTGTTGTCATTTTACAAGTTTTCAAAAAGAGAAAAAAAAAATTTTGTAGAATAGGTATAGAAGTGAAAACAAAGAGGATATGCTCCCTATTATATAAATTCTCTATTAGACTATTAGAGACCATTAATTTTAAGAAAAATTGTTATTTTATAACTTCAGAAATATTATTCACAAAAAGTTTGAAAAATTGAAAATGATAAAAAAACAGATACAGAGGATGCTTGCTGTTAGAAGTTGTCAAAAGAAGTGATCAAAACAAAAGGAGTAAAGAAAACTAAAAGAAGAATTATTAGTTGTCCAATACTTTATTATAACTAGCCCTATCATTGTCTTATCTGACTTGTATGTGAGATATGCAAGTACATGTACTGTGGTGGGTAGTCTTAAGTGGTGCAAACTGACTGCTTTTTTTAAAGCCTTTTGTTTCTAAATAAGTAAGAGTTAAACTTGACACAGAGATTCATCATGGATCATTTAATGCAAATAAAAAATACACATAATACAAATAAACTACAATAACTGCTACAGATGACAGGGGAAGAGTTATCAAAATGATACAAAAATAATTGCTAGAGATGACAGAGGATGGGTGATCTAGATTAAACAACAATAATTGCTACAGATAACGGAGGATGGGTGATCCAGATGATACAACAATAATTGCTACAGATAACAGAGGATGGGTGATTGAGATGATACAACAATAATTGCTACAGATGACAGACAATGAGTGATCAAGATGATACAACAATAATTGCTACAGATGACAGAGGATGGGTGATCGAGATGATACAACTGTTACAATAATTGCTACAGATGACAGGGGATGGGTGATCTACATGATACAACAATAATTGCTACAGATGACAGAGGATGGGTGATCGAGATGATACAACAATAATTGCTACAGATTGCAGACAATGAGTGATCAAGATGATACAACAATAATTGCTACAGATGACAGAGGATGGGTGATCTACATGATACAACAATAATTGCTACAGATGACAGAGGATGGGTGATCGAGATGATACAATAATTGCTACAGATGACAGACAATGAGTGATCGAGATGATACATGTACAACAATAATTGCTAAAGATGACAGAGGATGGGTGCTCGAGATGATACAACAATAACTGCTACAGATGACAGGATGGGTGATCGTGATGATACAACAGTTATTGCTAAAGATGACAGAGGATGGGTGATTGAGATGATACAACAATAATTGCTACAGATGACAGGGGATGGGTGATCTACATGATACAACAATAATTGCTACAGATGACAGAGGATGGGTGATCGAGATGATACAACAATAATTGCTACAGATGACAGACAATGAGTGATTGAGATGATACAACAATAATTGCTACAGATGACAGAGGACTTGTGATCAAGATGATACAACAATAATTGCTACAGATGACAGAGGATGGGTGATCAAGATGATACAACAATAATTGCTACAGATGACAGAGGATGGGTGATGGAGATGATACAACAATAACTGCTACAGATGACAGAGGACGGGTTCGAGATGATACAACAATAACTGCTACAGATGACAGGGGACGGGTGATCAAGATGATACAACAATAACTGCTACAGATGACAGACGATGAGTGATTAAGACCAAAGTAAAGAGACAAACTTAAAAACTTACTGAACAACACTTTTTAGTTGATATATCCCAGGATTTAGTTTACAACAATATTTACCTGATCTAAAGTTGTTTGTGATACAGAATAATCCTCAATTTTAAGTCTCTGTCGTACTGCTTCTATTTCTCCAAATATATAAGACAATTTTATATCTCCAACCAGCTGATATTCTAGCAGATTATGATGTCTCTCTTTAAGTATGGCACATGGGAATGTATTTTCTATGTAGTGTAACACTGGCTGTAGATCAGGATATTCTCCCGAGACTCGAATTGTCACTGTATAACCATCACCAAATCTGTATGAAACAAAACAATTCAAGTATTCAAGAAATCATCAACTTTACATAATGTTAAAATTCCCCAAATTTTGATTGATGTTTACAATGTTAACTCTGGTAATCTTGAACATTGGATAAATCAAACTTTTTAAATTCTGCATGGAGTTTGAGATAACAAGATTCATCTGTACATACTTATTTATATCTAAGATCTAGCCCTAATTGTTTTATCTATGCCAATGTATGTAATGCTTGTGTTTTTTTTTAATATGTCTATATATATATATATATATATATATATTAAGACATATATTATATTTTCAGCTTTACGGATCACAGTGTCTCTCACTGCCTGGGTTTGAATCCCACTCGGGACAGATACTAGTGTGAGAAAGTTTGTCAGTTCGCTTGCCAAAGGTTGGTGGTTTTCTCCAGGAACTAGTTTCCACCATTCCAGAAACGACCGCCTCAAAATAAGTGAAAGATTCTTAACTGGGGCATAAAAAAACAATTACTCCACTCCACTCTTTTAAAGCTGTTTGTAATTTAAGTTTTATGAGGCAAGAAAAGTGTTTTAATTTACATTCCAGGTAACAAAAAAAAATAAATAAATAAAAGGTTTGAGATCTAGCCCTTGTTTTATCAATGCCAAGGTCATGAACAAGATACCTAATGCTTGTGCTCTTTTAAGGCAACTTATTTCATCAATAAAAATTCTGAAATTCCGAGTCTTTGAGTTACATGGATAATATCCTTAGAAATAAAAAATAACAAACATGTAACTTTATATGAATCTTATGTTTTTGTACCTGTTTTTAAGATGCTGTATACTGCCAATACACTTAAACTGACCATTGACCATGATAGCCAGTCTGCCACACAAAGCCTCACATTCCTCCATACTAAAATAATAAATTTACAATCTTATGATATGGCACTCTGAAGAACATTATAAGTATTAATGAAAACAAATTTAATGCCCCTTCCATAATGTACAAAATCAACTTATAGGCTTTACTGACATCAAAAATCTTATTTATAACAGTTACTGCTTTTACAGAGAGAGAGAGAGAGAGAGAGAGAGAGAGAGAGAGAGAGACTTTCTTTTACAAAGAGAGAGAGAGAGAGAGAGAGAGAGAGAGATTAAATAGAGAAAGCTTTAATAAAAAAAACCCCTCTAACTAAACTAAAAGAAATTAAAAGATATAAATTAGGTGGAAAACAATTAAAGTGCAAGTTCAATAATGTACTTCCTCATGTCCTCTTTGTCATACCAATACCAATAAGGGTCAAATATGGACCTTTCCATGTCTACATGCCTTCAGGTGTAAATTTTAAGCTATACTGACAGTTAGGACATGAAAGTTATATTTTATATGTATTTATACCTGTGTGATGTAAGAATTACTGATCGTCCATCTTTGACTATGTTGTTTATACAATTCCACAAAAATCTCCTGGCTTTTGGATCCATACCTGTGGTTGGCTCATCCTAATTAAATAAGACATGTTACACAAAATTACACGTACTTACATCTATTACACCTGTCAAAAACTTATAAATTTTAAAGTTATCAGTTAACTAAATGTAATTAATTAAGTTTCTTAAAACCAAAAGCCAATAAAAATTTATTCATATACAGTAAAACCTGTGAAACCAAACTCATAGTAAACTGGTTCATTGCTGAATTTGAATAAGTTTGATACAAGATACCCTTACTTGGTAAATTTATCAGTTTGACCTAATTTTGTATAATTTGTCAAATATCTGCAGTCTGTAAAGGTGTTCTGTTAAGGGAGTTTCCACTGTACATGTACTGATAACAAAATAATATATCTTGGTTTTGGATGCAAAACTCTTCATAAGTAGTGTTAAGATCAATATATTGTAAAGAAAAAATATGAAATTTCAAATGGCCACCTGATAGTAATTTTTTTTTTCAGAAACAATGAATACTTTATTGTTACAAAACCAAACAAAACACAAAGACATTAGAGGGGGGAATGTGAAAAAAAAGTGGTAGAGTTAATATACCCAATCAAAAACTTGACTTACCAGAAATATAAGAGAAGGATTTCCTATCAGCGATATAGCTGTATTTAATTTACGTTTGTTTCCTCCCGAGTAACTCCCACATTGACGATCTGCATAATTCAACAGACCTAACTTCCGAATTGCCCAATCAGCAACCTTTAAATAAAACAATTATTTATGATTTTTAAAGGTTCAAATGTTACTCTGTACATAATACAGTACATTTATTGATGATAAATCAACAAAACAAACAATTTTATGATCAATAAAAATGTGTTACCCAATTAAAACTGCAATAACCTCAATTAGTAACATGCAAATTTGTACCAAAATTGATTTGATGATTAAATTATTGCCATATCTAATAACAATACAATCCTCTGCATGAATTATTTTTAATCTAAGTTTAATTTCATGGAAACTTTTCTTGATTCAATTTCATAAGAACATCTTAAATACCCGGTATTATTAATGAAACAGATTAATAAAAATGTTGATTTCGAGTTTAGTTTAAAACAGTAATTCATACCGCTGATAGTTCTGATTCAGTAACACCCCGTAATCTGGCGTAGAATGTCAGTATCTCTCGTCCAGTTAGTAATGGATCAATAGCATCAAACTGCGGACAGTAGCCTATATTCTGTCTAACCTTTACCATGTCTGTCAAAATTCTGAAATAAAATTTATACAGTGTATTAAACAATTCTGCGCAACAGATACGTATAAAAATATAATTGAACTCTATTACATATAGAAACAAGAAGTCACCAAAGAAACAAAGCCCCACTAGGGTTTTTAAGCCTGATACTGGAAACATTATCTCCAGAAATAGCTGACCAAAAATTTTCAAAATTTAAACTTTGTATTTTATCAATAAAACAACAATTATTTATCAAAAGAACAATTATCCAACCTTAAATGTGCATTGTTAATGAATATCTTCTTTTAAACCTTAAGTCATTATCCATGAAGTTTAAAAACTTACGAGTAACCATTGACAACGGCATCTCCACTAGTAACATTGACATCTCCTGTTAACATTTTAAATGTTGTAGTTTTACCAGCTCCATTGACACCAAGTAAACCAAAACATTGACCTTTTGGGACTGAGAGACATAGTTTGTTGACAGCTGTATTTCTGCTGACCTTACCACTTAGACGATAAACCTAAAAATAACAAATACAAAAATGATTACTGGTACTGGGCATGCCTTAACACAGTCTGTCTTATAAGAAATTATGTTTTAGTATTTTACTGAATCGTCCTTCAGTTTTACTTAGAACATGTACAACATGTACATCTTCAAGAGCAAAATGTTGAAATAAAATTGTCAGTTTAAATTTCAGGTCTAGCATGGGGGTTTTATATTTGTGAAATTTTTTGGAAAAAGAACATCATCATTTCTTTTTCTCTTTAAAGATTTTTTATTCTTTTTCGCCATTTTACAGTAGTTTAAGTACATCACTATTCATTTTCCCTTACACTTTCTCTCCAATAGTTTTTTAAAACTGTTTTTATTTCAAGAGGATTACTATTTGCTTCTCCCTAGTTCTTTCTACATGTACATGCATATGTGTTTCCCTTTGTCACTTTTTTGTTATTTTTTGTGATTCTACAGTATTACTGATACTTATTTCTTCCTGTCAACCTTTCTCTCTATCTCTATACATGTATATTTTACCTTTGTAAGATTTTCAAGTTTAAGAATTTTTTGTTTTTACCTGTTACTACTTTCTCTCTATCAGTATATTTTGACTTTGTAAGATCTTCCAATTTTAAGTACACCATTTTTTGTTTTTATCTTTCACTACTTTCTCTCTATCAGTATATTTTACCTTTGTAAGATTTTCCAGTTTAAGTACATCAGTTTTTATTTCTTTCCTACTTTCTTTCTCTCTATAAGTATATTTTACCTTTGAAAGATTTTCCAGTTTAACTACATCATTTTTTGTTTCTCCCTTTAATACTTTCCTACATTCTCTCTCTCTATATATACATGTATATTTACCTTTGTAAGATTTTCCAGTTTAAGTACATCATTTTTTGTTTCTCCCTTTAATACTTTCCTTCTTTCTCTCTCTCTATATTTATTTACCTTTGTAAGATTTTCCAGTTTAAGTACATCATTTTTTGTTTCTCCCTTTAATACTTTCCTTCTTTCTCTATTTACATCTTCATCTTCTTCTGCTTCTGAAGAATTATTTGATTTTGGTTTAAAGCAGCATAACAGTCTGAAACAAGTTAAAATGGTTCTATATAATTACACCTATAATAATTAGTTCTAGGAAATGGATTACAGAAACACTGGTTCATTGTTATATGCCTACCTACCTTCTTGTCTAGCTTAAAATGTTGAAACCTGAAATTGATGATATTTTGTCATTTTTCATCCAGGATGCTTTCATTCAATAAGAAAAATACATTGTAATCAACATTCTAGTAGATACTCTTCAAAGTTTCTTCAAAATTAACAGCTTTTAACATTCACTTAAGACCAAATATGATCCTTATTTAAATTCTTTACCAAAAAGTTAATGTAAACATTTCTTTAACTTCAACACTAGAATGCCTTACTTAAATTCTATAATTTCCTAATTGTTTAATGGTTGCAATTCTGAGAATAAATAAATACAAAAATACAAATTGTACATCTGATTGTTGGATGGTTAATATATTTTGATGCCCGCTCAGACATGGTGAGAGTTATTGTTGGGTAAATAAAGAACTAATTATGTAATCCTAAAATCTAATTATCACTTAGCAAAAGATTTCATCTGTTTGATCACTAAGAAATCTTCAATGATGGCCAAAGTCCTCAAACATAACCTCTAAGACAAAATACAGTACTAACCCTCTAAAGCAACAAAAGTTGTACTCAATAAGTAAGTTTAGTATAAAGAATCCAATTCCCAACATGAACATGGAAAACAGATTCCTACCAACTTCATCCCATTCAAATGGATCCTGTACAGGTTTATTATCTATAAAAATATACAAAAACAAATAAAAAACATTATGGCTAAAACCTGAAACTGGTTAAAATTTATTTGTAAACAATAACAGTGTAAACAAAAAATGTAAAATACAAATGTACATGCACATGTATATACATATAAACATATTTACAGTTGAAACTGACTGGAGCTAAACTATACAAAAGTGATTTCTTAAGTTTTCATTATTTTACATTTCAAGTCTGAACTTGTAGAGGTTCCACTGGATGACTGACTCTTTATCGACAGGTTTGACTTACTTACTGTATATATTCAAAATGTAGGTTCATTACATTTTTGGTAGAATCTCAACTGCTGAAGAAGGAAATGACTGTGATTGTTCTGCTGTCTGAATTTGTAAAATTCCTTGACTTTGTCTGGTATTTGTACAGTAAAAAGCCTTTAATTTTGATATTTTTAGCACATAACTATAATGAGGTTGTGATTTTAAGACCATGATGCAGTACAAGATTTATTTATAAAATTAAAACAAGGGACTTACCAAATGCAAATGATCTACGAGCATCTGCCTCTAGCTGGTTATACGACATATCAATCAGGCCACGTCCCAAACAATACTGGGGTAACAGTAAGAACACCTGTCTCAAAATTTTATTTACATTCTTTAACTCCTGAAACAAAAAAAAAAAAATACATACTTTAACACTTATCTCCTTTACTCTTAGTTGTGTGCATGTTTGTGTGAAACTGTCAAAATATTACTTGCAAGATTGTCTTTAGTGGTGTGTATGTGTGTATTTATGCGAAATTGTCAAAATATTACTCACAAGATTGTCTTTAGTGGTGTGTATGTGTGTGTTTATGTAAAATTATTAAAACAATACTCACAAGATTGCCTTCAGTGGTGTGTATGTGTGTGTTTATGTGAAATTATTAAAATAATACTTACAAGATTGCCTTCAGTGGTGTGTATGTGTGTTTATGTGAAATTATTAAAATAATACTCACAAGATTGTCTTCAGTGGTGTGTATGTGTGTGTTTATGTGAAATTATTAAAATGTTACTTTAGATTGCCTTTCGTGTTGTGTATGTGTGTGTTTATGTGAAATTATTAAAATGTTACTTAAGATTGCCTTTCGTGGTGTGTATGTGTGTGTTTGTGATAAATGATCAATATGCTACTCACAGGATCATCTTCTTCTAGAAATTCTAATATAGATGTTGCAAGTGTTGATGTTGTCCCTAGGAAGATGTTAACAGCCTGGAGTACCACCATAGCTGTGCTAGGTACGGTAAATAGTCTGGAGAATGGATACATCAGAGGGGTCGATGCCCAACTGAAAAAAAAATAAAAACAAACATTTAACCATAATGGTATGCCATTCATTTTGTTTTATGTAAGATAGGGTTACCATCATTTGAAAAACTTTATATATAGAACATGGCCAGGTGACTTTTTGATGTAACAATCAAGAGACAAAAAGGTCTGCATATATTGTACATGGCAGACTGTGTCATGCTTTCTAAAATTTGTCATAAACATGCACTCATACAAACTTTATAGATTTACTGCAAAGTAATATAACACATCTGTAAAAATAACAGTATTTTATACAATTATACTTACCCATACAAGAAGAGAAGTGCTACCAGACATGGTCCATTGGTTGGTCCAATATAGGCCTCTCTTTGGAATGCAGCAAAGATAATGATACATAGTATGGCTGGAATTAAATAGTTCAGCTGAAATGGAAATGTGTAGAACAGCATGGATTTACTGTTGTTTTAAAGCAATATATTATCAAAAAATTATAAATTTTAATTAAGAATTATATGGACCAGAATTTTTATACTTTTATTATAATCATTAGTAATAAAAATATTGATACTGGAACAACAACAATAACTTTCATACATGTATATCAATGTCTATTATTTACTACTCTTTAATCGTAATAAGAAAGGTAATGGATAATTTCTAGCAATAATAGGGTTTAACTTATTGATAATAAAAGTACATGTACTAATAAAACAACTACAAAAAGTTTACGCAATATCCTCAACATGTAATACCTTAGTTAACTTGTGATATATTGCTATAACTCAACTGTATACAAATTTCAAAGAGCTATAACTCATGATCAACTAGAAAAAAATTAATGAAAATTAAAAAATGCCGAAGAAAGGATTGAGTAAATCAAAACCTATAGGTTATCAATAAAAAAGGTTTTTAAAGCTCAAAAACATACCATATCCCAGCAGAAATTAGCAAACCAGTAGATGAATGGATTTACTCCACTGACAAACTGTAAATGTTTGAAGTTACTGGCCTTTTCTTCTATCAGAATAAGTGTAAAACTAGCTGGTATAAAGGACATGGCAAATATCACACAGATCGCTATAACAATGTCAATAGAACTTCTTCTCCTACAAATAAATTAAAGAATAATATTTACTTAAAGAATAATATTTACATGTGTTAATTTTAATAGGATGTCATAACTATGTCAAAAAAATAAAGAAACATAATTTTCATTTTTAAATTGAATCTTGAGATTTTTTCAGTGTGCAAATATCACATTATGATAAATTAATTCATCATTAACCAATGAACCCTCTGCAATCCAAAACTTCACAATATTTTGATATATTTAATTTATGAAAGCATGCAAAATGCATACATGGTTTAAATAGTTTATCCTGGGAAATAAATAAATAAAATATTCCAAATGTTTACTGCACACTTTGTAGTAATACAGAGAGTAATTTTAGCATTTTGCGAAAAATAGCTTACAGTTATATAAAAAAACTCACAAAATTTGCTCAAGATAGGTGAAATTGTGTTTCTGGCAAAACGAGTTAATATAAGCTTTCGCTTGTTCCTGAATCCAGTTTACGGTTTGTTTTGTTCTTTTGTTTGTTATTTACAAATTAATAAAATATTGTTTAAACTAAATTATGTTTAGAAAAACAGTTGTTGGAGTGCTGACAAAATTTAAGTGAAAAAAACAAATGGCAATAACTCTGTAAATTGGTTTCAAAATTTTTTAAGGCTAAAACAAATGTTTTGAAACATTAATAAGCATTATAAACTTAAAAACTATGAGTTGTTAAATATGAATCAATAAAAACCAGGTGTCTGGTTTTACTACTGTCAAAAACTTCCTTTTATGAAGGTTTCTAAATAAATTTTACATTGGAAACTGATACAGATACAAATGCAAACACAACAGGGGGTAAGACCATAGGTTTATTGCAACAACAACAACAAATTCATGAGCTGAATTAAGTTTTATTTTGAACTTTTTGAACCTTAGCTGTGATGGTTTATATTGAGGACTAAAGGTAAAAGTTTAAATTACTAAAGATCAAGTTAAACCCAGTATACTACTATCACTGACTTGACAATCCTTTTAACTCCTTTCTCAAAGTTTTAAATAAATTTGTGACTAAATTAAATATTCTGTATATAGAATATAAAGTCTCTTACATGATGGCATTTTCAAGTTGTTCCTTTGTAAATGGCATTGGATGATTTATAGTCTTGATCCCATATTCAGATGGATCTTTGTTTCCATTTAAGTGGTTTCTCAACAGGATATTATTCATTATATTCATGTAGGAGACACTGGATGCCCAACCTTTATTGTTGTACCATACCTGACAAATATCAAAGACATGTATATGATAAAAGTTTCAGTCAGAATTATTTTGTCAGCCTGTTGCAATTACTTCTCTTTCAAAGAAGTTGTAGAACATTATTACATGTACTCCACTCCATATCAATCACTTCTATAGGTAAGCCTGAAGTAAACTCTTAAAATCTAAAAAGGTGTAACAGTATACACTTTATTGAGGAAACTCTGTTTCAATTTTTCCCCAAAAGACTTTTAATTACAAGTTATTTATATATCCATTTTGAAAATTATTTTCATATGTAGACCAAAACAAAAAAAGTTTCTTAGATCAAGTTTAATATTCTTAATACATGTAAATACAACAATAAAATTTAAATCTATATATATATACCTTTGTAACATTTCTTGTTGCTATGTTGTCAAACAGATTTTCCAGCAAATACCAGTCAGTTGTGTTGAAGTTGTTGACCCTTGACCCATTATTGGCAGCTGTTGATAAACGTTGAAATATATCTCTAACCTGACTAGAATTTAATGATGCTTCAAAGTTTGTATCTCCAAATGAAAACCCACCATACCTGTATTGATAATGAAGAAAAAAAGGTCGTGAAAAGGTTTGGTGGCCCTAGACCACAGATAATATTGTAAATTTATTAAGTTACCATTTGATTTGATAGAAAATATTCAATTAGTCTTTCACTATGAATTACAAGTACATTTAAAATGAAGACGTAATAAATACCTGTACATCACATTACATCCTTAAAGTCTTATCTAAAATTTTTAATTTTTGTACCCAGAAAATGTTTAACAGAATTTAACATGAGAACATGTTTATAATTTTCATCAAAAACATTACATCATTCCTTTAGCTTCTAGAATGGCGACCTACCACAACTCTTTCCTTCTTAAAACTATAAGAGATTGGAATATGCTTTCTATTCAAATAAAAGGTTCTGATTCTGTTGGTTGTTTCAAAACTTGTTTGAAATCTTTGGAAGGAAATCAAACATCAAAACTATTTTCCTTTGGGTTTGGACAAGCTCAAACAAATCTATGCCACCTATGCCTTGGTCTAAGTGGTCTAAAAAAGCACCTTTCAAATTATAATCTTTCAGCACAAAAAACATGCGACTACTGCCCAGTTGTTATAGAAGATATTAAACACTACTTTCTTCACTGTCCTAAATTCACCATTCAGCGTTAAGTGTTCTTACGTTCTGTTTTCAACCTGCTAACACCTAATGTCCTTTCCTTGTCTCAAAACAAAATGCTTTTCACCTTTGTGTTCAATTATACAGAAGCAACAAAATGCTTCAGTTCTTAAAAGCTTTCCTGTTTATAACAGTAAATCAAGGTTTGGCTTGCTTAAGCTAACTAGTGTGTGTGTGTGTGTGTGTGTGTGTGTGTGTGTGTGTGTGTGTGTGTGTGTGTGTGACTTATTGTAAATAGTGTTTTTGTTTTGTCTTTTTGTTTGTTGAGGAGAGCATAATTCTAGCCTCGGGGTTGTTTGCAATCCTCTTTAAATAAATAAAGAATTATATTATTATATTATAACATGAGAACACAAATGTTTCTGTTAGTCTTAGCAAATAATCCATTGTTCTCTCTTTCATGAATTTTCCAATCATTTTAATTTCCTTGCAATAGAAACTGTGGTTACATGAATAACTACAGGATAAAACTAACAGACCCTTTATATAATAAGATAATAGTTATTACATTGCAGAATAAATGTAAAAATGTGGATAATTGCAATAAAATAATAAGCAGTTGCTTGTGTATTCAGAATTAGTAATAAAGTTATAAACTAAACTTATAACTACTCATTCATTTCCAGTTTAAATTCATCAGTTCAGAATTAAAGAATAGTGGTAATTTCAGGATGTATCCAAACAGCTAGTAGGCAATTATCATCAACACTGATTTGAAATATACAAGATCATTTTTACAAACAAATATTCATAAAACTATAACTAGGAAAAGAATATTGAGCAAATAATAATAATAATTATTATTATTTACAATTAGTAACAAAATAATTAAAAGATAAGGTATCACAAAACAACATCTGGTCTCTACTATAGAAACGTACTTTATTTTCAAAATTTAGCATCATTTAAAAAATTTTTTTATATATGACATATATATATATATATATATATATATATATATATATATATATATATATATATATATATATATATATATAAATATATATATACACAAACAATGTATATATATTACAAATAAGTTATATTTTACCTTCGTTTTTGGAATTCTTTCATAGTTTTCACTAACCAGTCACTTATATTTCTACTTGTCATATTGTAAAGGTAATCTGTAGTAGCCAAGTATGTCTTGGATGGTTCAGGTCCGCCAGCACCTGAAAGTACATGTATGCAATAAAAAACTTGCAGTTAACTCAACAAGAATTGTATAACACTTATGGTCATGATAAGAGGCCTGTTCAACCGACTGTTTGCTTTTCACTGCACTTGTGCGAACAATTTCATGTCTATTGACCAAGTGCAAACAATCACATTAAATCTAAGTCATCACAATCATCTAGATGTTTTAAAAATAATTTCCCTTGGATTTGGACACATACACTTGACTGAAGAAAAAATGCTAACATATAAATTAAATAGGGCAACTGTACACAAGTTTAAACTAACTCTATCATTCAAATCCCTTCTAGAAAGATACCATACACTTGAACTAAAATATAAATTGAAATACATGTTGGTTTCAGAATTTATTAAACCATTTCTTATAAACTTTGTCCTAGGGATGCCATCTTGAATCTAAAGTGAACAACCTTACAATATTGATATCAGTCGCTAGGATGTGTTTGGGTAAACAATCACTCCTGAACGACTTGCTCGCCAAAGTGAAAGTGTACATACATACTCTTGAGCAGGTTTAAGGCCTAACTTAACATTTAACTGACTAAAACATAACTTTCCCTTTTCATATACAAACTATGTGGGGAAAAATGACAACTTGTTACTTGTTTTCATATACAAACTATGTGGGGAAAAATGACAACTTGTTACTTGTTTTCATATACAAACTATGTGGGGAAAAATGACAACTTGTTACTTATTTTCATATACAAACTATGTGGGGAAAAATGACAACTTGTTACAATTTTAGTCACCAGGTAGGAAAAAAATTGGGCAATGTTTGATAAACAAACCAACATACATTCTGATAAGAACTTCCATTTGTTCTCTATACTTTAATTTAATAATGGGTAAAAAGTATAAAAAAAACCATTTGAAACATTTCAGTGAAAAATAATTTTTCAATAATAACATAGAACTTAAATGGGCATGGGGGCTTAAGGAAGTCCAAACAAAAATTTGTTTTAACATCCTATTTTTAATATTCAATTACATGTTTACTTAAGAAAGCTAGTAAACTGACTTTATAAAAGTTAAGTTTCTTGTTTTTATTTGAACCTACCACTTGGGCATCTCTGCTGTCCGTTGGAACATGAACATTGTGGTGGGGTACCTGTTGCTGGTTCTATAGAGGTCCACTTTAAACTTGAATCAAACACGGATTTATCACAACTGTAGTCACTGAAAATAAAGTTCAGATTCAAGATAAATGTACAGCCTTTGATATTCAATCAGGATAAGAACAAGATGATAGCAAATATTGCAACTAATTGATCTGAAGTAAATTTTAATTGTTATAACTGATATATAACAAAAATACCATGTTAAGTTATGATGTGCCATTTGTGCACATTTAGAAAAATCATTCTTCATCAGTGATACTAGGGGCTGAAAAGTTTGATATATAACAAACATAAGCCAAAAGGTTGAAAATTAATGAATCCAATGTTCCAAAATTTTATGAATCCAAATCCAGCTAAGGAATCCTTTGCATGAGGGAACAGACCTTAGTTTTAAATAAATTTGATCTTATAAATAAAATAGCAATAATAAATTGGCCTTAAAATCTACAGATAAAATGACGAAGTTGTGTTATTTGAATCAACAGACTTTCATCTCCTTATATGTTAGTATTAAATGTATTCAACTTACCTTAATGTGTATATATCTGGTTTTAAACATCTGTTTCCTTGACCTGGTTTAGATAATAATGTCTGGACAGATTTATCCCCTAAGAAGGTTCCTGGAGCATCATTACTGTAAATATGAACATTATAAATAAACAGATATATTGTTTACAAAGGATTAATGTAACCAGACAATCTACAACAAATAATAATTCCTCATGATTTTATGATCAAACCTCAAGTGGGGTCTCAGTGGCCTAGTGGTCTAAAGGCCAAGCATACAGATTATACTGCCTCCCACTGCCTAGCTTTTAATGCCACTCAGGCAGATCTTAGTGTGAGAAAGTTTGTTAGTTTGCTGAAGGTCTGTGTTTTTTTCTGGGCACTTTGGGTGTCCTCCACCATCCCAGAACTGACCACTTCAATATAATGTGAATGAACCTTGACTGGGGCTTAAAACACCATTAATCAAATACAATTAAAGCTCACTAAAAAACCTGAAATGTTTTGTAAAACAATGCAATAAGTTAATTTTCTTTATATATATATATATATATATATATATATATATATATATAAATATAAAGAGGGTTAAAACTATCTTAAAATGGCTTTACTCTCTTGAACAAATACTGGAACTAATTAAGAAGTGGTCTCATAAAGATGGAGTAAATTACACTGGGTTTTATACGTAAAATATAACTCATGTGGTCTTCTTTGAGTTCACCTGATATTTATTGTAACTTGGAATTATCAGAAGTGATTTCCTTCTACTCCTCATACTTCAACTGTAAAAGACTTGCTTTTTAAATAGTCTTCTAGATCAGACTAATAACCACATTTCTTAGTACATACTATAAACACTTCTGTAGAGTTTGAAAATGTAAGTCATATATGGTCCCTAAAAAGCACTACATAATGAATAATGGAATAAATGTCCTCTCACAACATGGCTGTATACCTGTAAAATGTGTACAGATGAGGATTTTCTCTTTTTGGGGTATAAATCCAGGGATGTAATTCCAAGGGAGGGTCTTCTTCTAATGGTGGGGATACTTGTGCAAATACCATGGCTAGCAATATAATACAGCAGGCAATATTATCTGAAAGAGATTCAACAACATACAGAATTACTAGGATTACAAGTGAATACATTTTTTTACACTACTGCTTTATGCTAACTAGTTAATGAAAAACGAAGAAGCAAATTCTAAAGTGGTTCAAATTGCATGAAAATATACAGACTAAAAACTATATGCTTTTTGCAAATTATCTTGAAACAGAAAAATTAAGAAAAAAGGGGAATATTTTTCACACAAATATTACACTTTTGTGTCTGTTTTCAAACAACTTTGAGATGCTATTTCCTTAAACCTTTACACATACAATTACCATAATATATTTAATTTATTTACCTCACAAATAAATCCTTTTTTACTTCGTCTTACATGATGGAATCGTTTTATGAACAGGGCCATAAATTGTTTAAGTATCAACATCTTTCCTTCTACTTTCTTCTGTTGTCTATGATTAAATCCTTCTTCTATATTACTGTCACATATATCACTGACTGGTTCAGATGCCAACGATTCTACAATTGTCATAAAATAACAAATACCAAGGTTAGAGTGAAGTGGAATGGAGTAATAATGTATTAAACCTCAGTCCAGATTATTTTACTAAAATCAACAATATCAGTTCTAGAGTAAAAAAAAATCTATAGGCAACGAGGTGCACTAGCCATGTTGTAAATTCATATTGTATATGTTAGAATTCAAAAGAATATGAATTTAATGTCCACAAAAAAGTCCAGGACCTACAATTTTATCAAAAATCAGTGAACCAGAATCTCAAAATTGATCTATAACTCATTATGGTAGACTTGCATACCAAATTTGAGTTTGATATCTGCAATCTCTTAAAAAAAATCAAAAAAAAAAAAAACTAATACAGTATTTTAAAGAAATTTTCTAATGCCAATTCCCATAGTTTCGTCAAAAATCAGTGAAGCAGAACCAAACTTAAACTAGCTCTGTAACTCAGGATGGTAGACTCACATAACAACCAAACTCAAACTAGCTCTGTAACTCAAGATGGTAGACTCACATAACAACCAAACTCAAACTAGATCTGTAACTCATGATGTTTGACTCACAAAAACAACCAAACTCAAACTAGATCTGTAACTCATGATGGTAGACTCACATAACAATTAAACTCAAACTAGATCTGTAACTCATGATGGTAGACTCACATAACAATTAAACTCAAACTAGATCTGTAACTCAGGATGGTAGACTCACATAACAACTAAACTCAAACTAGATCTGTAACTCATGATGGTAGACTCACATAACAACCAAACTCAAACTAGCTCTGTAACTCAGGATGGTAGACTCACATAACAACCAAACTCAAACTAGATCTGTAACTCATGATGGTAGACTCACATAACAACTAAACTCAAACCAGATCTGTAACTCAGGATGGTTGACTCACATAACAACCAAACTCAAACTAGATCTGTAACTCATGATGGTAGACTCACATAACAACCAAACTCAAACTAGATCTGTAACTCATGATGGTAGACTCACATAACAACTAAACTCAAACTAGATCTGTAACTCAGGATGGTAGACTCACATAACAACCAAACTCAAACTAGATCTGTAACTCAGGATGGTTGACTCACATAACAACCAAACTCAAACTAGATCTGTAACTCATGATGGTAGACTCACATAACAACCAAACTCAAACTAGCTCTGTAACTCAGGATGGTAGACTCACATAACAACCAAACTCAAACTAGATCTGTAACTCATGATGGTAGACTCACATAACAACTAAACTCAAACTAGATCTGTAACTCATGATGGTAGACTCACATAACAACCAAACTCAAACTAGATCTGTAACTCAGGATGGCAGACTCACATAACAACCAAACTCAAACTAGATCTGTAACTCAGGATGGTTGACTCACATAACAACCAAACTCAAACTAGATCTGTAACTCATGATGGTAGACTCACATAACAACCAAACTCAAACTAGCTCTGTAACTCAGGATGGTTGACTCACATAACAACCAAACTCAAACTAGATCTGTAACTCATGATGGTAGACTCACATAACAATTAAACTCAAACTAGATCTGTAACTCATGATGGTAGACTCACATAACAACTAAACTCAAACTAGATCTGTAACTCAGGATGGTAGACTCACATAACAACCAAACTCAAACTAGATCTGTAACTCAGGATGGTTGACTCACATAACAACCAAACTCAAACTAGATCTGTAACTCATGATGGTAGACTCACATAACAACCAAACTCAAACTAGCTGTGTAACTCAGGATGGTAGACTCACATAACAACCAAACTCAAACTAGATCTGTAACTCATGATGGTAGACTCACATAACAACTAAACTCAAACTAGATCTGTAACTCATGATAATAGACTCATATAACAACCAAACTCAAACTAGATCTGTAACTCAGGATGGTAGACTCAATTTGAGTTCAATATCTGCAGGTGTTTAAAAAAATCTGGAAAACTAATTTTTTTACAGAATTTTTTTAAGTGGAAGTTTCATAATTTCTCCAAAAAATCAGTGAACCAGAACCAAACTCAAAGCTAAACTGAGACTTATAATGGTAGACTCACTGATCTTCATTTAGAAAAATTACAAACTTTCTTCTGACCTTCAGCAAGCAAAATTATGATAAACAAAATTCATACAACCTTTAGCAAGTAAAATGACAAACTTTCTGCTGATCTTCAATTAGCAAAATGACAAACTTTCTACTTATTTTCAGCAAGCAAAATGATAAACTTTCTGCTGATCTTCAATTAGCAAAATGACAAACTTTTCACTGATTTTCAGCAAGCAATATGATAAACTTTCTGCTTATCTTCAACTAGCAAACTGGCAAACTTTCTACTGATTTTCAGCAAGCAAAATGATAAACTTTCTACTGACCTTCAGTAAGCAAAATGATAAACTTTCTGCTGATCTCAAACTAGCAAAATGTATATATAATATGTATTACCATTTGTTTTATAAAAAAGAGAAATCTTTATCTGTGATTTATCTGTTTTCGACTGTTGATGGTACATTGGTATATACAGTAATGTATCTTTGATTTTGGGATTTAGAAACAATGTTGCCAGTTGTTAAAATGTAATATGTTTAACCTTTTCTCAGAAATCTAAAGCAAAAATTGAATATTCATGATACCAAGTATAAATCAAAGATGTTTTTTATGTATTGATGTGTAAAGAAACAACAGTTTTTTTTTTTAAAAAAATCTTCACAATAGATTTATATGTTGTATAATCTGTCAAAAATATACTGAATATAGTCTATAATTGGAATTAATAATAGGTGCAAACTTGTTACAAGTAAAGAACTACGGTAACCATTCTCATTAAAATTCAAAAAGCAAATTTATATATAATGACATGTTTATCAAAACAATGTTTGATGAAATCAGAATAAGTAGAAATTATACATAAAATAATGTGTTTTAAAATAAATGAAAAAGAATAAATAACAGAACACAATACAATTTGAAAACAGGCATATTGGTTTAATACATTATCGAAAATAATTGTAAAAATAATAATTTTAATTCTAACAACAAATAAAGCAGCCAGTCATAACAAATGTCAGTCCTCTGTTTTGTCAGATTTTATGCATATGTGGAAAAGTAAAAGTGAAAGGAAATTCGGTTGGGAATTTTACATTTCAATATTACATTTATTTCATATACTGAGTCAATCAGTTCTGAGATGGATGAGGAGACTTGAGTGCATGTGGGAAATGACTGATCTTAAACAAGAGAATGAACACTTTTTTCAAACTAGGACCTAGCTCAAGGGTTTCAAACCATGGCAGTGAGAGCTATTGTGATCTGTAAGATGGCACTTTAAACCACTATGCTACTAAAGTTCCCAAAAGGGGAAAAGGAGGGAGTTGGAAAACCTGTTCAAGCAGGTGTCGTGGGACCATTGGCCTTAAAAGTACATTAAGATTTGCTTTATTCATTTCAGTGAAAACAATATCAATATCCCTGAAAAAATGGATGTAATTTTATATTTCAAACTTCGTGGTAAACTACTCAATCATTTTAAATAAAAATCAAATTTTCTGGGTATACTAATACCATTCCATAATATTACTACCAGTAATTTCTGGAATGACTTAAATATCAATGTAACAGGAAATTGTTTTGGAGATAATACATGCACTATTTTCAATCACCATGCTATTTTACATGATCAAGCTTGGTTACCTGTCAATATGAACTCACCGTATGTAGGTTTCATGAGTGGTTTTAGTGCAATACTAGCTAAAATACAAAATATATTTATCCCAAAGATACTACCAGTATACCACCCAATAAACGACCAAACAATGAAATGCTGATACAAAGTACTGTAAATGTACTTAATTTCACTGGGTCAAATTTTCGCGGTTTTTAAATTTTCAACCTTTTCGTGGTGTGTAATAATATTCGTGGATTTATGAAACTGATGATCATGAAATGGACTATGACACATTAACAATTTATACAATAATGAAATAGACTATAGATTCTAGTATCTCGGCGATTGTACATAGTGTTTTACTTACTAGTGAATGGTTGATTGAGTTCTATGAATTGATTAAATGATTAATTAACAGGTAAGTACTACTCAGAAATGATTTAAATAAGCTCATACCAGGTTTATTCAGTAAACGGTCAGGTATCCAGTTGTGAAAATGTTGAAAAAATGGCTTCATCCTAAAATTTCCACAACCCCAGAAATACTAATCAAAATCTTCTTGATTCAGAATAATTCTGAATTCAATAAGTTTGTTAATAGTGTACTAGTGGCGGGTTTATTGTAAATAATTGGATTAAATATGAATAATTTAATGTACATGGTCTATATTAATAGAGACGATATCAATGTTGACTATGTACTTTAATGTTTTATAGTTCATGTGGTACAAATTTTCGCGGAAATTCTTCGACTGTGAAATAAGTGAAAATAAGTACACCGCAAAAAATCAAACTTACAATATACAGTCCACTTTACTTACTTTACACAAACATTTACATAAACTTTTTACAGTAATAAAACCACCAAACGTCTTCCAAAATATAAAAATCTGCCTTAATGTATAATTCATTGAGATTAAATACAAATAAGGTTTAATATTAAATTCATCCTATTTGTTGAAATATTAAATATTCATGAAAACTTTAAATTATACAAACTTTAAGATCCCTCAAAGCCGTGACAAAATGGTATGTATATCAACTCAATCAAATATATTTCTAATATCTAAAAATGGACAAGCAAACTTACCACTATCTGTGATAAGATCTTCAGAATCTATTTTTGGAACTCCATGTTTGCTACGGTGTACTATACTCTTTAAGAATGATTTCTTTTTCTTTCGTCTGTGACTTAGCCGTGTTACTGATCTAGCAAACCTTCCACCTAGAAATACATATCTAATATTTAAGTAAACTATCAAAATTTTGTATTCATTGATTTTGGAAAAAAAAAAGATTTATTTAATATCTACACATTGGGTTCAGCAAATAAGTTGAGAATTTATGTAACACATTTTGAAATTAACCTGTGTTAAACTGAAAACTAATCTATTCCACACAAAATCTCCTGTCCAAAATTTGTTTGGTTTAGTTTCAACTCTACAGAAAAATGTCAATTCACATCTATAAAGTAACGACAAAACTTCAGAAGTTTAGCATGGCTCACTGCTAGATTGCATTTTTTTACATATTCACTAAAAATATTTAAATAATTTTTAATCATCCTAGGAAATTTTGGAAATTTACATTTTTGCCTAAAACACCTACCAGTCTGTAACTTCTTCCAGTTTGTTTCTCTTAAATTCATCTGTTGGTTCATCTACTCCTGTATCTTCTGCCACTTTCAGGAAAACCTTAAATAAAAGTTAACCAACTTACAATTTTAACATGTGAACAAATTTTAATTTATCATAGTAATCATAGTAATTATTCCTAACATAACACAATTAAAATAATGACATTCAAATCAGTGAAATAAACATAGTTACCATGGAAACCTATTAACTCAACTTGAATTAACATACCTCTTCCAGACTGGTATCTGATATACCAAAACTAGATATACCCAGATCTTTGTGGCATCTTTCTAATTCTCTAAACAATTTCACAAAGCTTCCATCATGGCAGGCTTCAGTGGGAAGTTCAAAGGTGATTTCAGTTGTGTTATCTTCAACAAGAACGGCTCCTTTAACAAACTTATTCAGGAAAGCTTCAATTCTCTTATCAGAGAAACCTAGCAAAAATATAATAAACATGTCAAGTTTTTACAAAAAACAAAATCATTTATCCTCATTTTACAATGCCAAAAATAGTTTTAAAGTGTTTTTATTTTCATGGTAAAATAGATAGAATTACACGATTTCTTGGACCAGATACATGGATGTGTCTGACTTTTGACTTTTAGATCTGTATAAAAGTTTATGTTAAGTTTTATTGCTGTAATTACCTGGTAACATAGTGGCTCCCTCTGGTGGAGGAGTTGGTGGTTGGTCACTGTCTGAGTCACTACTCTTACTGCTGTCAGTTTTACTTTCACCAAATCCTTCATCATCATTTTCTGTTGTCTGAAAAAAAGAAAAAGAAATTACATCATGAGAAAAATAACTAAATCAAAATGCATGAAACAGAATTAATTTGATATGATTTAATGGGGTTTATGTCCCAGTCAAAAATATTTTACATATCAAGACATCACCAGCTACAGGTGAATTTTTACCTTTGCAGTGCACTTAAGGCAATATGCAGGGAGGGTTCTTTAATGTATCTCACCTGCCATGACATGGTGCATTGGTTTTTAAAGTCTCCTTTGAAGTGAAATTCATTTCTAAATGCTGAGTGCTTGGCAAAAGAAGAGTCACTACCAATTTTCAAGTCTTGGTCAGACCCGGCCAGGGTTCTAACCCCACCTTCCATATATGAAGCGAGCACTCTACCTATTGAGCAACCATAGTGGTTCAAAAATAACATAAAGGATACATGTATATATAAAACCATGTATATATATACCTCTGCTTCTTTAACCTTTCTGAGACTTGTCCTTGATCCCTGAGGCACAGAGTTCTCCGGTGAAAACATGGAGTCCATCTCATCATCATCATCATCATTATTACTACGGACAAGGGTCAGATAGTAGCCATTTCCATAATGTGATTTCAAAAAAAGGCTGGAGCCACAGCATCTTAGTTTGCCATGTGATATGATAGCAATTCTATCTCCAAGTACATCTGCTTCATCCATGTGATGTGTAGACAAAATGATTGTCCTACCTGTCAATATATAATATGTCATTCTATTGTATAAGTTGTATTAATTAAAATCTTACCTGTATTATCTTTTGAAACCAAAGGCTGACTCAAAAGAAGTAATTAGACTATATTGGCTTTAGTTTTAGAGAATAAATTTTGGCAAAACATGCAAACACATGAAATCTGGTTCCACTTAGTAAAAACATTTCAGAAAAGATTTTCAAAATCTGTCTTTAAATAAACATGTAATGGCCTTTTTTTAAAGTAATTGTGACCACAATATCTGGTTACTTAATACAAACAAGTTTTCTACTCTTTACATTTCATACCAACTTTACTTTTATTAGACAAAACAGTTTCAGAGAAATGGCATCTAATTTGTATATTCTGCCTAGAAGGTTTCCATGAAATACGTGACAGAAAAACTGTTTAATACATGAAATGACTTTCTCTATACCAAATCTATACCAAAACCATATTATGGTCATTATCCTTTTTCTATTTTTAGGAAAGTGGACATGTTTGATGTAAATTTGCCTCAAGCAAACTTCAGTCTACTCAAATTATGTTTCAAGTTTGGTTATAAATTGGACCATTGTTTTCAAAGAAAAAAGATTAAAGTTGATGTAGGCATGCCATGCCATGTTTGCCATGCCATGCCATAATCTCAGCTTGGTAAATTGCATTTTCACAATATCATACATGTATATGAAGCAATGACTTGCTATTTAACAATCAAATCGACATTCATACTTTTTTACCCCAATGTGTTGTATATGAGTTTTTTATATAATCCAACCTGTGTTATCATACATGTACCTTTTTTCTGAACTGTTTGTTTTGTCTGAGTTCAATAATGAAGAGATGCTCAAAAAAGCTTCACATATAATTTTTGCAGTTACAATTATGATAACTTGGCAAGGCTAGGGAAGTCAAATTGCTTGCTAATGCATTATGTTACATTGAAGATTTGATAATGGGCAAGATCAACATCTCCAATAAATCCAGGGATGGTAACATATCTGTTATTAACTATGGTTCTTGTTCATAAAATATTATAGTCTACCTTTTTTGAATTTCAGCAAAAGATCCCAGATAGCTCTCCTCGCATATGGATCAACTCCAGCTGTTGGCTCATCCAAAATCACAGTCTTGGCATTACCAACAAATGCCATGGCAACAGATAATTTTCTTTTCATGCCACCTAAAATAAACAAAATACATTTCTCTAATTATATTAGCTTATATGAAACATTGGATCTGATATATCTGTAAATTAATTCCTCATTTCCAATTTGCCTTTTATAAATTTATTGTTTTCAATTTACAAATCTGAATCTTGGTGCAGTTTTTTTAATTACTGGTACAAATTTAACTAAAGTATGAATGTTTCAAAGTTGGAAATATTTATAATAATTTGGAATGTATGATGTTTTGAAGTTAAAGTTTCAATTGTTTAGCAATTGAAAATTTCAACAAAAATTTGGTAAGAACAGCTTAGTAAATAATTAGTCAGACACCTGTTTTCTTTGTCATGTTATCACTTACCAGATAAAGATGATGATAATTGTTTCCGTTTGTGAGGTAATCCGACATCTTTTATCATTTGCTCTACTTCTCTATTAACTCTTTCCTGAGGTAATCCCTTTAACCTCGCATAAAACCATAAATGTTCCTCAACAGTTAAACTATAGAAATAAAACAAATATAAATGTGGCTATTACATTATACTTATACATATGACTCTCTCCAATGATTAAGTATAAGCTGTCTTTCAGTCATAGTGAGTCATTTTCATCCCTTAAACATTTCACATTAGGCATATTTCAACACTTCTCAAAATCATGACCAGTAAAGTAAGCAGGCAAGCCTAACATCAATTTAAAATTTTTAATTATATACATGTATTTCTGTCAAATTACAATAATTATAACATTTTCTCTCTCAAATACAACCACACACACTGTAAATTTGATGTACTTACTTATCAAATAGCAAATTGTACTGTGAACACATTCCTAAGCTGTTACGGACTTGATGTACTTACTGATCAAATAGCACATTGTACTGCGGAAACATTCCTAAGCTGTTACGGACCTGATGTACTTACTGATCAAATAGCACATTGTACTGTGGACACATTCCTAAGCTGTTACGGACTTGATGTACTTACTTATCAAATAGCACATTGTACTGTGGACACATTCCTAAGCTGTTACGGACCTGATGTACTTACTGATCAAATAGCACATTGTACTGTGGACACATTCCTAAGCTTTTACGGACTTGATGTACTTACTTATCAAATAGGACTTTGTACTGTTGACACATTCCTAAGCTGTTACGAACTTGATGTACTTACTGATCAAATAGCACATTGTACTGTGGAAACATTCCTAAGCTGTTACGGACCTGATGTACTTACTGATCAAAAAGCACATTGTACTGTGGACACATTCCTAAGCTTTTACGGACTTGATGTACTTACTTAACAAATAGGACTTTGTACTGTTGACACATTCCTAAGCTGTTACGGACTTGATGTACTTACTGATCAAATAGCACATTGTACTGCGGAAACATTCCTAAGCTGTTACGGACCTGATGTACTTACTGATCAAAAAGCACATTGTACTGTGGACACATTCCTAAGCTGTTACGGACCTGATCCATGTTATTTCTGATATCATAACCATAAATAAATGCAGTGCCCTCTGTTGGTGGAAACAATCCTGTCAGAATGGACCTAAAACAAATTTATATATACTTGTATAGTATGTTTAACAACACTGCAAAATATATATGTAAAGTAAATAAATGCCAAATAATATCATCTGTAAGTCATCAAATAATTTTCTTGTATTTCTATGTATAAGAATGATTTTTGCAATGTCTATTACAAGGTACATATACAAATCGCAATTTATAATTGAACAAGAGGATTGCTGTATTGCTAACCTGGAACACCCCTGTATTTATTTATTTATTTATTTGTTTGTTTGTTTATCATAACATACCCATTAATTTTTCCAACCTTTAATTCAATTATCTAGTTTCAGTTTATCACTAGATGGAATGTGAGGCATGCTTTAATATGTGATTGAGTTAAAATGTGTAAACTTACATTGTTGTGGTTTTTCCTGCTCCGTTGTGACCAAGGAATGATGTAATCTGGCTCTCATAAAAGTTTATAGTTAATCCATTCACTGCTACCTTGTTACCTTCTTTATAAACTTTTTTCAGATTTCTTATAGCCACTCCTAATCTCTGATCTTTTGGTTCCTCTTCAAAATTTGCCTTGTCTAAATAAAATATAAAGGCATTTGTAAATCACATCAAACAAGAGCTGGCAGAGGAACCGTATGACTTGTTTAGAAAATTAGTTCATTATAGACACTGATTTTCACACTGGGGAATATATATCTTTAAAATTATTCTGTAATTAAGACAATTAGCTACAACCTGAAAGTAAAACATGCTTTTCCACAAGAAAACTTATCTTCGTTGCAGTACATGTATAAATGCTGTTTTTCTGCAAAAAAAAAACTCAATATTCTGCGAAATTGTAATGAAAATGTTAACATTTCACACAAATGTATTGTACACCAGTGAATCTCCATTGTCACAACTTAAATCTATATGTAGTTTACAAACAAATAAATTTTATTTTTCCATCAAATACAAAAACATTTATCCTGCATTACCTCCTTGCAATTCCAGTGTTGATTCATTTATTTTATAAAAACTAGTATGCCCACTATTTTCTTGCGATCCTGAACACCAGTAAGATTTCTGAAAGGGAAAATACCATTTCCTTGGTATACCATATTGTCCTGCAAAACAAAATAGAATGTTATATCTATATGGCTAAACATAAAAATTTAGCTAAAATGTGTTCAGTTAGGGTAAGTTTTCATTTTGTTACATATAGACTTATTAGTGGTTGAAGGATGTAGAACTCTTCTGTCACTGAAGTTTAGAAAACAAAATTTAAATGTCCCAACTGTCCTTAATTATATGTTTCTTTGTCCTAAGTCCTAAGAAGGGTATGGTAAGAAGTTGAAAACTTTACATAACTATTTACTATCACAACAACAGAGTAAAATTAACACTATATATTGTATTCAAAGATATGGGTATTTAAAATGATAATATTAATGCAATGGACTTTGATTGTAATCAATTAATGATGTGTGAATTTTCGTGACTCAATAGAGTTACATGCCAATATATCGATTACAATCAAAGTTCATTGCTAATATTTACAATCCCATCCATGTTTTTTTTATTGCCTTCCAATTTAAAATAGAATTGTCAAAAATATTGTGTAAAAATAGCGAACCAGGTCAAAGTATTTTTCCTACACCATGTACTTTTTGTGATGTCAAGGAAAAAGGAAGAGTCTTATGTGAAGCAATCAATTTATTGAAACATATACCTATTCTTAGACCAATAGCTTATTGAAGGGAATTTATTTTGATTGTAAATATTTCAATTTATACCCTCTTTGTAATATATTTAAGCATAAATAACACTTACAAATCTTCCTCTTCCTTAATGTTTAACAAAAACACATATTAAAACATTTCCATTAATACATGACAAATAGTTTTACAATGGAAATATACCTGTCCTAATATTGATACTGAAGAAATACCAAGATATAATGTAATACATCCTCCTGATAACTTATGTGACCATGTACAAATGAAACAAAGTTTTTCTATAGGAGAAGTAAATTACATCATCCAGAACTCAACATTTTACCTGGCTACACAAATTAAATGCATCCAATATTTCAAGAAAAATACCACTTCTGGTTTTATAAATCAAAATAATAAAAATATTTTTTAAAATCCTACCTGGAAATACAGCTTCAATGTACCAGGTAAACAACCCATATATAACAGCATCAACCAGCATCATCAACATACAACCACCCATGTTGAAGTTATCATCGACTAACGGACTTACACCAAGATTACTGAACTGTATACCATCTCCACCTTCTTCATAGTTAGCTATATAACTACATCCAAATCCAAATGCTACACTTGATGACAAACACTGTATAGTAGAAGTAAAAAATACAAATATTAGTACAAATGGTAAACAAATACAAATATTAATAAACACGGTAGACAAATACAAATATCAATAAACACGGTAAACAAATACAAATATCAATAAACATGGTAAACAAATACAAATATCAATAAACATGGTAAACAAATAAAAATATCAATAAACATGGTAAACAAATACAAATATTAATAAACACGGTAAACAAATACAAATATCAATAAACATGGTAAACAAATACAAATATCAATAAACATGGTAAACAAATAAAAATATCAATAAACATGGTAAACAAATACAAATATCAATAAACATGGTAAACAAATACAAATATTAATAAACACGGTAGACATATACAAATATCAATAAACATGGTAAACAAATACAAATATCAATAAACATGGTAAACAAATACAAATATCAATAAACATGGTAAACAAATACAAATATCAATAAACATGGTAAACAAATACAAGTACAATGTATCAGTAAACCTTGCACGCTTGTGCAAATGTTGAGTCAACGAGGGACAATATTTCACATTATCAGTTCAATAACTCCTTTATCATATAGCAAAATAAATTTCATTTGCTTTCCACTTGTATTTTATCTAAAAATACCATTTTTGTCTCAAAATACACAAATATTGCACTAGTTCTAATATTGATATAAGAACTAGTGGCATGTCATCTTCAGCCATGATTCAGATGACAGTGTCATGTGACAAAGTGTGCAATATCAAAAATGGATCTGGGAGACGAACCAGAACAAAGTTTGCATGCAAATATCAATATATATTGCATGCTAACACCTCAGAATTTATCTTTTTTTCTATGTGAAACATATATTGCTATACAATAAAAGGAGTTATTCAACTTGTTTCATAATAAATTCAATATTACATAACACTCATGTAAGATTCTCCATTGATTTAGTACATGTGTACTTACAGCAAGCACTTTGTGTCCAGTTGTCATGTAGTCTTCCCACTGAACAGCAAAAGTATAAGGTAGGTACAGGATGAAGTAAATAAATCCAGCACAGCATGCAGCAATGTTGGCTCTCGAGAAAAAAACGCTTATCAAGAAACACTGCATTATAGTTGCTATGGCAAAACATATGAAAAACAGAAGTAGAACACCAGGATTTGAATGTTCCAGCACTTTACCACCCTGTTAAAACAAAATAAAAAATAGATCACTTGTACCGAAAAAAAAAAAAATCAGAAAGTAAATTCATATAATCAAACTAATGACTTACTATAAACAAGTAAATATACAGTAATGTGCAAAAAGTATTTGTCAATATGGCATCATGTTTTTCCTCTGAAAATGAAAGTAGACTTTTGAAGTAATTTTTAATTGTTTAAAGCTGCATTAAGTTTTCCAAAGAAAAAAAATAAAACGGTGCTAATCTAATAAATGATGTTCCTAATGAACAATGTTACATTTGGTTCAACGATAAAAGCAAATTACAGTATTTTCCTAGCGAGATGCAGCATTTGGGATCTAATATTAGAACATGGTTACGTCATCAAAACCCAGGTCATTTAAACACAACTTTCAAAATGTTGAAATACGATAAATTAAACACAGAACTTCTTGAATTTGTTATTTGTGACTTAGTAAGGGAAAAATAACACCATTTCAAATACATCTGGATATTAATGAAGGACAATTAATGCAATCTGTCATGTTTCACTTTCAATTCTAGGCTTTTCCATACATCCGTGCGCATGCTCCAAGCTCATAATTACCATTGTAGAACACTGACCAATCGGTCAGAGGATTCCGTTTATTTACAGCTAAAAGAAATGAAATTTTAGAAAATGAATGTCACGGATCATGGTTAGAAGATATCTACTTTTAAAAAAAAATATTTTTAGAAAATCAAAAAAAATTCAGAAATTTGGTAAACTTAATGCAGCTTTAACCTACGACAGTGATGACATCATTTATCTATGTGTTTTATTGGGTCACTTGATACAAAAATTGATACATTTTTGTTTGCTTCTCTATTTGAAAATAAAAACACAAGCTACAAAATGGGCCAGAAAAGGAAAAGAAAAGAGTAGCAATTTAAAAGCTGTTGTTGTAGAATTTTGTAGAATTGTACAGTGATGGAATTTTGATCCGTGAGATAAGTAGACTTTTGAAACGACCAAGATCTACAATCTAAAGTTTTGTTAATAGATATTTGAGAACAGAATCTATTCAGACCAAAACTTGTTACTGCCCATATTACAGCTGTATAGTCTAAAGACTTAAGTCAAGGTCACTGTCTAAAAATAAAACTGTTTTAATCAAAGATTTATTTCTGTTTGGTTTTATGTGTAGGTGAGTTGTCATGGCGATACAAACTCTGATTCAATAAACTAAAATAATATATCCTACCTTCAAAATTATTGTTAATAAAATAATTGTGATCAGCATCATCACAAATGCATTGATAAACCATGCCATCCAGTGGACAAGATTACCAAGGCCCATAATCTTCATAACTTCCTTCAATCTTCTCTCCTTCTCATGTACTATGCTCTTACATAACAAAGATACTGTTAATACCCAGGCTAAGTTAAAGAACAGGGGTAATGTCCTAGAGATGGCATAGATAAATCTGAAAAAATATATATATAAATGAGTCTGTTAATATCCAAAGTTAATGATCAGAGGTATTGTAATACAGATGGCATAGATATTTGATTGAAACAAGAAATAAATCAAGTTCAGATATGTGAGACAGATATAAAAAAAAAACTATCTTATACTTTACAGTTTTCCCAATGATGGGATAAAAGAATCACTTTCAAATTAACCAAAGAAAAATAATCACTAAGAAATCTGTCATCAAAATAATATGGGTATGGAAATTACAATAGATATACAATATCATATATACCAAAGTTTTGGTCACTCTGACCCCTCTTTGCTTGTGTAACTTACCTGTCATTAAGGTAACATGGGTATGGAAACTGTTGCAGGTATACACCAATGTTATCTAGGATCCCTGTGTGTAGTTTAATGATGGCATGATCTATCATGTCTTGCAAATACGCAAATCCAAATGTAATATACTTTGTATCAATGGCTGGTCTAGCTCTTGGACCTGGTCTCCAGTACCTAAAAAAAAAATATCCAAAGTCCCTTCTTAATAATCAGTATTTCATTGGTATTTAAATGTATCACTTAACAAAAAGAGAGAGAATGAGAGAGGGGCAGAAAGAGAGAGACAGAGAGAGAGAGAGAGAGAGAGATGGACAGAGAGATTACTAATCTTTATGAAGCATTCTGGACTGAAATTATTATCCTTGTGAAACAATTTTTTCAAAGAATTTAAGATGTAATTTCTTTTAATTAAAATATACATGTATATAACTATTTCTAAAAGAAAGTTCTTCCAGTGAATACATGAATTGATTAAACAAAACTGTTGATAATACAACACAGCTACAATAAGTCTTGCAATAACAATAATATGCATTTCATTACTTGTCCATGATCTTTTTTGTATTGTCCACTCTACTACTGTCCATTCTGATTTTATAGCTGATAAATGATGGCAGGTCAGATTTTTGTGTATCAATGTTTTCAAACTCCAATGCTACAAATGTAATCAACAAATCAGTCAAAGCATTACATTAAAAATCGCTATATGTATTACATTTAATGAAAAGATTAAACCTGTGTCTATCAAGTTATCATAAATAGTAAGTTTTTTGCTCTTGTTCAAATGTTGATTAATTTTTTGTCTTTTACCACCACTTGCATTTTTTAATTTCTATTTCACTAATTTAAAAAGTTCTTTCTTGTTTAATTTGGCCTGTTCTTTTTAATTGACTTGTATTTTACCTATATGGCTTGCTTTTGCTTTGGTTTTCATTGCAGCTTTTTTGGCATTTTTCTCCACAAGTCTAAATTTTTATCCCTTTTATATTACCAGTATTTACTGCTCATATCACATATGAATGGAGTATTATTTCACTATTATTTTAATAAAACTTAAGTTTCATTTTCTAATATTAATATATGTATAATGAGCTAACCATGAACATGTTTAAGTGTGTGTGTGTGTGTGTGTGTGTGTGTGTGTGTGTGTGTGTGTGTGTGTGAAACCTACCGGCCCAAAGCAGATTCTTTGCACTCTGTTTCACACTTTCATCCATAAATTCTTTTTCTGTTGCATATCCTCTAAATTTGTTAAATTCAATACACTACAAAAGTGAAATGTGAAATTAAGATTGCATTCAATTACCTGTAACTATAAAGTCCACATATAGATACAATTACATGTGATTATAAAGTCCACATAAAGATACAATTACATGTGATTATAAAGTCCATATATAGATACAATTACATGTGATTATAAGGTCCACATATAGATACAGTTACATGTGATTATAAAGTAAACATATAGATACAATTACATGTAATTATAAAGTCCACATATAGATACAATTACATGTAATTATAAAGTCCACATATAGATACAATTACATGTAATTGTATCTATATAAATATGGAAGACAAACAGCTAAGTGGTCAAGTGGATTTGCATCACAATGTTAATACAGTAAATCTAATACAAATTACCATGTGGACATAGATGACTGAGTATGATTTATGGTTGGAGCTCAAGCCTAGATGAATTGTATGTCTTTAGCTTGAGCAACTGAAACATTACATCAACCTCGTCACTATGTGGTATAGCTGTTTGTTTTATTAAGTAAAACCCTAACAGGGTTCATCCAACTGATAACTAAACTAACAAACATGCTTGATTTAAAATATTCAAATTCAAACACTGTCTATATTTTATAACTGTATATAATGTATACATGTACCTATACCAGATAACTAATTTTTCAGATAAATTAACAGATGAATGGACTGACAATGATTGTGACCAGCATGAAAAAAATTACCTCATACAGGTGGAGAGGTATAAAATACATATTAAATGGCAAACCATCAAGCAATCACCATTATAAAATTAAATATCTTCTTTTGAAGCCTTACCTGTCCAAAATTTTCTACAAATTCTGCAAACATATTTGTATAATTAAGACTATCTCTCCAGTCATAACCAGTCATATTGGGTCCATTTCTTAAGTAGCCATGTAGAAAATCACAGATACTCATGTTCGTGTTAAATGTTCTATTCATCCTGGATGTTATGTTAGAGTTGGACATTCTCATCCTTACATAATTCTCCGCTATTTCACACAGGCACGATCCTGTAAAATTCTGTAAATTGGACAGAAAAATACATTAATTTATAAATTGATGCCACCCAAAAGCCAAAACTTTTAATTCTTTTCTAACTGAAGAATCTACTCAAGTGGGAATAGAATCTAGATGGTGATCAGAAAGCTGGATACAGATTGAAGAACAAACATATTAATGCTACTTAAAGGATTGCATTACTCTAAATAGATCACATACATGTGTGTCTCATCATTCACATTTTGACTGAAAGGTATGATAAATTAGACAACCCAATGTTAAACTTAATGACAGCACTGCCAAAACTCAATATATTCTGTGTTGGGGTTTTCTTAGGTACAACACTGCCAACACTCAATATATTCTGTGTTGGGGTTTTCTTAGGTACAACACTGCCAACACTCAATATATTCTGTGTTGGGGTTTTCTTTGGTACCCCTGGCCTATAGTAGATACTTTGGTAAGATTTCTTTTGCATACCTTATCCAACTGTATTTTTCAGTCATTTTAAATCTTTTAGTCAAACTTTACTGAATGGCGCAAATGAAACTTTGTTAAAACTTACTCTCAGAAAGTCAATTACTGGATCTGTGTTTAAAAATGTATACACATTACTACTGACATTCATCCAGTCCCTTGCCAGTTTGATTGTACTGCCTATTGTATTAAAGGTCTGGTTAGCCTGAAAAAATACAAATGTTGTATTAATGCTTCAACAAAATACAAGAGGCCCATGGGCCTTAACGCTCACCTGAAGATATGTCCAATATTGTTTGCAAAGTGCAGTAGACAATATATTACATAAAGAAACTTTAAAAGTTTTCTCAACTCCCACAAAACTTAATCAGAAATATATCCACTCACATTTCATTCATAAGTAGCTTATATAATATGCATGAAGTAACTGTAGTGCAATGAATATTTTCCAAATCATTAATCAATTTCAGTATACTAATGCAGCTATGTCCTTGACCTTTCAACATATATGACCTTGAACCATATATGATTGTCATGTCAATACCTATAATATTCTAATATACATGCCTATGCATGAAATTAATAGCTATTATGATATTTAATAATCTTAGTATTCCTATGTTGATATGACCTTGACCTTTGAACATATAACCTTGAACCATATATCAAAAGATCATTGTCATAATACCTACAATATTCTAATATACATGCCTATACAGAAAGTTCTTAGTTTTCAAGATAATAAGCAACTTAAGTCTTCTTTTGCAGCTGTGACCTTGACCTTTCAACAAATGACATTGAACCATATATCAAAATAATCATTGTCGCAATACCTACAATATTCTAATGTGCATGCCTATACAAAAAGTTATTAGTTTTTAAGATAATTAGCAATTTAAGTCTTCTTTTGCAGCTGTGACCTTGAACCTTCAACATATGATCTTGTACCATATATCATAATGATCATTGTCACAATACCTACAATATTCTAATATGCATGACTATACAAAAAGTTATTAGTTTTTAAGATAATTAGCAATTTAAGTCTTCTTTTGCAGCTGTGACCTTGACCTTTCAACATATGATCTTGTACCATATATCATAATGATCACTGTCAATACCTACAATATTCTAATAAACATGCCTATATAAAAAGTTAATAGTTTTCAAGATAATTAGCAATTTGTCTTTTTTGCAGCTGTGACCTTGACCTTTCAACATATGACCTTGTACCAAATATCATAATGATTGTTGTTGCAATACCTACAATATTCTAATATACATGCCTATACAAAAAGTTAATAGTTTTCAAGATAATTAGCAATTTAAGACTTTTTTGCAGCTGTGATCTGACCTTTCAACATATGACCTTGTACCGCAAAATGATCATCAAGTCAATATCTACAATTTTCTAATATACATGCCTATACAAAATGTTAATAGTTTTTAAGATATAGTGACAAATATATAATTTTTAGCAATTTCCCCACTCAGTGCCTTACAATTTCCCCATTTTGAGCCCCATGGCTACCATTTGTGCAAATCTGAAAATAGATGACCTAAGGATGTTATAAATGAAATAACTAAGGTATATCTCTTGTAGATTCAGAGAAGATTTTCAAAGTTTTTCACTCTTTCCCCCCTTATGGAGCCCCAAGGGGACATAACTCCTTCATTTTGCACTTTGTGCAAATCTGAAAGGGCTTCACCCAGGCATGATGGTTACCAAGATTCATTAAATTTGGCCCAGTGGTTTTTGAGGAGAAGATTAAATTTGTAAAAAGTTAACGCACGACAGACGACGCATGACGGACGGTGAACCATCGCAATAGCTCATCTGAGCTTTCAGCTCGGGTGAGCTAAAAAGCTTTGGTTTAATATTCTCTTTTACATTATTGAAATCCTGTCAAGTGTTATCTGTGCGCTCTCTCTCTCTCTCTCTCTCCCCTCTTCTCTTCACTCTGTATATATGTGTGTGTGTGTGTGTGTGTGTATGAGAGAGAGAGAGAGAGAGAGAGAGAGAGAGAGAGAGAGAGAGAGAGAGAGAGAGAGACAGAAAGAGAGAGGGAAGAGAGAGAGAGAGAGAGAGAGAGAGAGAGAGAGAGAGAGAGAGAGAGAGAGAGAGAGAGAGAGAGATACATATAGCTTCTAACCTTTTCAATGATTTTGTTGATAGCCGTTGTATTAGGGTAATAAGTAACATAACCTTTTAGAAGTGGTTTGAAGTATCCCCATATGGTTTTAGTGGCACTACTACTGTTCATCAGTTTTGAAAATTCTTCACAAACATCTGTTAACAAAATTCATAGTTTTATAACATTAACATGTTTATGGGGTCTGTTCAAAATTACCTCATAATCAAATTCATTTAACATTTTGTGTCAAGTGATATGGAAAATGTATTGTCTACTAAATTTAAGATTGGTGTTGCTTTAGTGGAAAACCATCAACTTATATTATTCAATATCATATAGATTTGAGGTAAAAATTTCAAAATATTGGATAACTCAGATTCATTTCAAAGTTACTTTGATTTTGCAGGTTCAATGTAAAAATAAAATATGTTTGAATTCCTGCCTTCTTGTAAATGAATTTCACTTGTCAGGAGCAGCAAAAAAAAAAAAAATAAAAAATAAAAAAAAAAAAAATAAAAAAAAAAGAACTCTTTAACTCAAATCATCAATATTCAATGATATTGTAAAATTCAAATTCAGTTGGTTAGTTTCTTGACAGTTTGAATAATTAATGTATGCAATAACATGAAATGTACTTTCTTATTGACTGATGATTTATCACAATATAAAAGTCTCAAATATCATATACATACCAGAATTACTACTATTGGCCGATGTGAATATTCCAAAAGCCATCATTGGTGAAGAGGATCTTGAACTTCCTGAACCACCAAAGCCATTGTTATTAGAGTTAGAACTATCTGTCTGTAGCAAAGAATTCTGACCACAAACAAACTGACTGATAGTTGTCATAGTATCATCACCTGATCCCATACCACGTCTACTGGCAATACCACGTAGATCATCAACTGGTCTTTCAAAATCTTGAAAATTTACACTTCTTAACAGTCTAAACTACAATCAACAACAACACAAAAACAATATTTTGTTGTTAACCTAAAGTACACTGTACATATACCCTGTTATATGGAATTTTTCTGAGAAGAAGTTTGATTACAATATACATGACTTATTCTAGAATATCCAACTTTCGTTTAAATTTCAATATAAAATAAAACAGGTCATTTTAATTTGAAAAACCAAAGGTAAGATGGTAAATCATTATTACTCAGAAATCAATCATACTAAATGTATACATGAAATGTGTTAAATGGTTGACGATCATGTAGGATTTTAATTGAAAGTAAAAACGATATACATGTATAATTAAATAAACAAGAATTTCATGGAGTTAAATGTCTCGCCTGGTCAGTTTTTGATTGAGTAGAAAATACATTACTTTAACATAAACTATCACATTTGGACACACCACCGCTGTCACCTATGACATCTAAGTCTTGTCTTATGGCAATGCCAGGCTCGACAAAAATCACTAAAAATGTAAACCTCCAGTTCATGCATAACATAAGGGCAGGTGTTTCAAAGCTACATCTTGAAATAATAATTATCAGTGTAATGGACTTTAAAAAACTAAGTCTTTTCCTCAAAAGTAGGCATGATATCACCATCAAATAGCGAAATTCTGTAAGTTTTATATAGGATAGTATGTTTACTTCAATTTCTTTAATTCAATACATGTACTTATTTTACAGAGAAGTTCCACAATCTTCAATGACTTACAAACTAGCACATATATAATATTAGTTAGTTGTTCCAAAATGAATGGATGTCAGATGAAAGATTTATATATCAAGATAAATTTACAAATAATATTGAAAACAGTATAACATAAGCACATTTAAGGTGGCTCTTGCAAAGTAATCATATTAAGCTGCAACTTTCAATCTATTTTGACAATTACTGGAACCTATTTTATCAATCACTATATTTTGTTGCATTCTAGTATTAAACCAGGTGACAAGTTGCATTACATCACATGATGAACTTCATTATGTCACATGACAAGCTATACTATATCACATGACTTACCTCATTATATAATGTAGTAACAAGAGGAATAATCTCACTAGGTCTGAGGTTTGGTTCTCTTCCTGTATTTAACAACACATACTGGATCACCTATAAACAGAAAACATTTAATATTATTGTTGAATTTATTTTTATTGAAATAAATTTCATTGGGGGCCTTGATGATTAAAAATTTTCATTGACATTTAGGTGGGTTTAACTTTAACCACCAAAAATTAGCAAATTTCAATTCCCTACAAATGTTTGATTATACCGTAATTAATTGATGTAAGTTAAAAAGGACAGTTACCAATATATATATATTGTTGTAGATTGGTCCAATTTACAACAATGGTGAAAAAGAAGTTCTTACTAAGAATTTTTACTATTAAAGTGTTAATATGTAACTGCAAACAAACAAAAAGTTGTTAACTTCACTGATTTAAAGTTATACATTGATTGAAAGGGACTGTGTCCTTTCTGACACCAGATGGAATTGGAAAATCCCAGGTCTTTGATAAAGAAATGGTTCTAACCCTACACACAGCCATCAGACATCAAGTGTCTTAGAATCGGAGAAAATTTAGACTAGCTTGTTTATAACTTGTATTGATCAAGTGTTGTTTGACAAGTTTAGGAATTGATGCTATGACTCATTTTCTCTTAGGCTGGTGAATAAAATGTTTTTTCAGTAGCCAAATGCCTTGTTTTTCTCAAGCAGAACCCTGAGCCCTACATGAAATATACACATACCAGCAATATGTAACAAAAACTGATAAAGCTTATACCATCAAATATTTTAGTCATAAATTATCATTTCTTTCTAGACACTAAGGACAGAGTGTTCTAAAGATAAGGATTATAGGCAAGATTGCCTCTTAATTCCACTCGAGTAGATCCTGTATGAGAAAGATTGCCATTTTGCTTGCAAATGATCAGGTTTTTTTTCTGGATGGTCTATTGTCTTCTAGCGTTACAGAACTGACAGCTTCAATTGGAATAATTATTCATTTTAATCACTATTTATCCCTTTTCCTAGATTATTACCTCTTGTTCTATTCTGTTTAGATCTGTCTGGTTTACGAAGTCTTCTAAAAACTCAAAAAACTCATTAACTGTCAAATTACAAATCTGTTGTTGAACATCATTATATGCTGATTGGTCTCGGAACACTAGTATTTGTGACAATGCATTCTGGTTACAGATTCTGTTGTAAAGTTCTTGGACTGTACGATTTTGTAGAGATATGTTCCGAGTTGAGACAGATGGACATACATCCAAGTCCTGCAGCAGATCATTAAATGTTGTAGTACCAAACTACAAAGAAAATATATAACTATATATTACAAGTTGCAATTAGAACAAAGAAAACAAATCTTTTGAATGAATTATCTCCCTTTGGTTAGAAACTTCTTATGTTTATTTTCTGTTCAACTATGAATAGTTAATTGTAAACAAGAAATGTAAACTGGTTTTTATAGTGATTTAAGAAGTTTAAATACAAAGATATTTTTTTACTTTTGTTCAATCAATTTTGAGATTAGTACTAGGTTTTTTAATAAAAAACTTAGTTATTATTTTTCAAGAATTATTCAGAGCCTTTGGGGCAGAGGTGTGTAAAGCACTGGTTTATGAATCATAGCACCTCTTGCCACTATGTTAAATAACACCTGGGACAGTCCCTAGAGTGAGAAAGTTTATTAGATTTATTGTCAATGGTTGGATATTTTCTCAGCAGCACTCCACTACCATACTGTACCTCATAGCCTCAAATTGAGAAATAAGCTTGACTGAAACATTAAAAACAATTACTCCATTCCACACACTCATGAATTATTCCTCTTAATAGTTTTATTTTTTATAATGAGTCAAACAAACTTACATCTTGTATATTAAATGAAGCATTCAAAATCTGATTCAATGCATTTGGTGTCAATCCTATACTTTGATTGGCTACTCTGTTCCTCACACCTTCTGGATCTAACAGTAAGTTCCCAATCCTTATATTACCTGTATGAGAAAAATAAAAAGCTTTACCAAACGTAAAGATAATTTTGGAATTGACTTGTATCCTCTGTAAAATCAATGATTTACCCCCCCCCCCTTTTTTTTTTTTATTACTACACTGTCTTATTTAAAGTATGATACATCACTTTACATTTTGGAAATTTTATATAGGGCAAATAATGAAACAAGATTATTTATTCTCGCATAATCTATTATTCTAACATGACCCATTGGCACAAGTGGTGAGAAAATTATGGTAAAACTTATTCTTTACCTTCACCATTTGTTCTGTAAATTTTTATCAGGTCAAGTTTGATTGGTGTCTGAGACAGATTAACTGATAGTTGTTCTGTGCAAGTTGGATAATATCATTCATATTTTAATAAAGTAGTGTCAAAAATATCACAAAATAGGTGTATATGCTGTTTCCTAACAACAGTTATGTGGTTTTAATTCTCCACTTTTTATTACCACACTGTATTGATACCATTTCTTTCTGGAAAGCAAATTTTGAAAAAGTAAAAGATTAAGGTTTTTCAAACCAAAAGAATATCCACTGTTAATTGGTTGGTTAGTTGCTTTGTTGTTTAATGTGGCATTGCGAGCAAGTTTATTTAATCTCTAAGATTTAATCAAAGAACAAATTTGTGTATGCATGAGATATGTATGTGTTTTATGGTCTGTTTTGTAATGGCATACACTCAAGGAAACATTTTTCAAGTTGCTACATGTAGCTCACAGAATCAATTTGCCATATACATCTCTCCAAGTCATATTATCCTGACATTGGATTAACCACTCAATTAGGAGATAACTGTTTTGTATTTGAAGAGTTCCGACCGTAAAACGTGGATTTTACTGTCGCAAATTGAGGTCTACCTGGCGACGCTTGCGGAGCCAGGTAACCGGTATTTGCGATAGTAAAATCCAAGTTTTACGGTCGGAACTCTTCAAATACAAAACAGTTATCTCCATTCTAATGCAAAACAAATAAAATATTCTATAAAATCAGTTTAATTGATGGAAATCCCCACTGCTCTGATCAAAGTTTATTTTTGTTTACAGACGCATCACTAAATCATTAATGTAGACCGATGTCGTTACGCCAAAATATAGTTCTATCAAGAATACACTTGATTCCATTGATATAATAATTTTATTGTTTGAAATGAATAACAGATTTATATTGATCCAGTATCTGTTTCTATGACAAAATTTAGCAATACGGAATCGTCAAAATCATCGAGTCCGTCATTTTTGTTTTGTAAACAAAAGCACGTGTATCGGCGCGCTGGAATACACTACGTAATCGTTACCTAGATAGCACGTGACATCTTAACTCCGACCGTAAAACAGAGATTTTACTGCGGTCGAGGTCCAATCAAAATTCTGCTTACAAAATATTTGCATTAGAATTAGTCATTTTAACGCCGAGTGCCAGGAGAGAAAGCAGTATGTAATTTTTTAAGTTCTAATGTTCCTGTTCTTGAGGTGGATTTTCTACCACTGATTTACAAAGCAATGATTTGATAATCAGTGAATGTTTTATAAAACAGATCATTGGGTTCATGAGCATACGAAATGTAAAACAACAAACATTTTTACCTGTTGTTGAAAATATAAGCAAACATTTTTACCTGTTGTTGAAAATAACAGCAAACATTTTTACCTGTTGTTGAAAATAACAGCAAACATTTTTACCTGTTGTTGAAAATAACAGCAAACATTTTTACCTGTTGTTGAAAATAACAGCAAACAATTTTACCTGTTGTTGAGCCATTTTGTATCATTTGTATGAGTTGTTCAAAAGTTGCCCAATCTTCTATCAGATCAAATATGAGTTCTCTATCAACATTATTACTTAATATTCTCTCTACATCTTCCACTATCTTTGTCAACCTACAGTAAATAAGTCGTAAATCTGTGCTCAATCAAGTTTATAATTTTTTGATAACCTAGTTCTGTAAAAAAGCAACAAATATTCATACAAATTAACATAATTTTATAATTTAAAAAGGAGAAAGTTCTTCTGTATGCTTGTCAAAGGTTGTTGGTTTTCTTCAAGTACTACGATTTCCTTCATCATTGTAGAACTGACCACCTCAATTTTTGTGAAATAATCTTGACTGAAACATTAAACATGATTACTTCACTGCACTTTCTGACCTTACCAAGAAATAAAGATGTACATCATTATTCATCATACATGAAACATATTTATAACTACAACAAAAATAATTGCTCAAAAGGGAGACAAATTATTTGTGTGAAATATTATAGAAGACATTATACTACTGTAATACTAGTTCCAAGAGTGATGTACATGTATTTATTATGTAATTACTTCAACTTATGTGATTTTATATCCAAAAGAATAAGTTCCACACAAGTGTTATTGGACATCATCTGTATCTTGGTAAACTCTATTCAAACACGAGGTAAAATATCAATCAGTCTCTCAAAAATATATACAGTTATAAAGAAATAAATAAAAATGTGTATATATACCTACAAATATGATATAATTTGGGAATTTACATATTTGTACCGATAATTAGAAACAATCAACAAAGAAAAAATAAAAAAAGTTTTTAAAAAATCTTACATTGATTGATTAAAATTGTTGACCATTCCTGGAAGTTCATCTTCAGTTAATTGTGTACGACATGTGTTATTAACATTACACACCATTGACTGTAAAAATGGCAGAGCTCCTGCACTAGGCATGGCATTTCCATCATAATGACCTAATTTAAATAAATATTCCACAATTCTTTTATCTTGATGAAATAGTAAAAACATATACATGTATAAGGTGTATACTCATCAAGAAGGTACAAATCCTGCTCAGGCCAATCCTAGTTTTTTGCCAGGCAGAACCTAGTGAAAATTTGTCAGTTTGTTTGCCAGGCAGATCCTAGTGAAAATTTGTCAGTTTGTTTGCCAGGCAGATCCTAGTGAAAATCTGTCAGTTTCCTAGCCAAACAAAACCTAGTGAAAATTTGTCAGTTTGATTGCCAGGCAGATCCTAGTGAAAATCTGTCAATTTCCTTGCCAGGCAAATCCTAGTGAAAATTTGTCAGTTTGATTGCCAGGCAGATCCTAGTGAAAATTTGTCAGTTTGTTTGCCAGGCAGATCCTAGTGAAAATTTGTCAGTTTGTTTGCCAGGCAGATCCTAGTTAAAATTTGTCAGTTTGTTTGCCAGGCAGATCCTAGTGAAAATTTGTCAGTTTGCTTGCCAGGAAGGTCCTAGTGAAAAATTGTCATTTTGCTTGCCAGGCAGATCCTAGTGAAAATTAGTCATGTTGCTTGTCATGTCATTTTGCTTGCCAGGCAGATCCTAGTGAAAATTTGTCATTTTGCTTGCCAGGCAGATCCTAGTGAAAATTTGTCATTGTGCTTGCAAGGCAGATCCTAGTGAAAATTTGTCAGTTTTCTTGCCAGGCAGATCCTTGTGAAAATTTGTCATTGTGCTTGCCAGGCAGATCCTTGTGAAAATTTGTCAGTTTGCTTGCCAGGCAGATCCTAGTGAAAATTTGTCATTTTGTTTGCCAGGCAGATCCTAGTGAAATTTGTCAGTTTGCTTGCCAGAAAGGTCCTAGTGAAAAATTGTCATTTTTCTTGCCAGGCAGATCCTGGTGAAAAATTGTCAGGTTGCTTGTCATGTCAATTTGCTTTCCAGGCAGATCCTAGTAAATAATTTGTCATGTTGCTTGTCATGTCTTTTTGCTTGCCAGGCAGATCCTTTTGAAAATTTGTTACTTTATTGCAAGGCAGATCTAAGTGAAAATTTATCACTTTTTTTTTTTTTTTTTTTGAGGGGGGGGGTTGCCAGGCAGATCCTTGTGAAAATTTGTCATTTTCCTTGCCAGGCAGATCCTAATGAAAATTTGTCAGTTTGCTTGCTGGCAGATCCTAGGGAAAATTTGTCAGTTTGCTTGCCAGGCAGATCTTTGTGAAAATTTGTCATTTTGTTTGCCAGGCAGATCCTAGTGAAAATTTGTCAGTTTGCTTGCCAGGAAGGTCCTAGTGAAAAATTGTCATTTTGCTTGCCAGGCATATCCTAGTGAAAATTTGTCATGTTGCTTGTCATGTCAATTTGCTTGCCAGGCAGATCCTTGTGAAAATTTGTCATTTTCCTTGCCAGGCAAATCCTAGTGAAAATTTGTCAGTTTGCTTGCCAGGCAGATCCTAGTGAAAATTTGTCATTGTGCTTGCCAGGCAGATCCTAGTGAAAATATGTCATGTTGCTTGTCATGTCAGGTTGCTTGCCAGGCAGATCCTAGTGAAAATATGTCAGTTTGCTTGCCAGGCAGATCCTAGTGAAAATTTGTCATTGTGCTTGCTAGGCAGATCCTAGTGAAAATATGTCATGTTGCTTGTCATGTCAGTTTCCTTGCCAGGCAAATCCTAGTGAAAATTTGTCAGTTTCCTTGCCAGGCAGATTCTAGTGAAAATTTGTCATTTGCTTGCCAGGCAGATCCTAGTGAAAATTTGTCAGTTGTCTTTCAAAGGTTTTTGGTTATTACCAAGGTACAAGTACTTTAGTTTTATTTTATCATTCCAGAACTTACCATCTAAATATAAGTGACTGAGGCATAAAACACCACAATTCCACCCATCATAACACAGAAGTCTATGCATATTTTTAAACAGAGACAATTTTTGGACAACATATGGACTTTATTAGTAAGCAGTCTTTGTAAAAAGGTGTAAATAGAGACAATTTTTGGACAAAGTAGTTTGAAACATATGGACTTCATTAGTTAGCAGTCTTTGTTAAGAGGTGTAAATAGAGACAATTTTTTAAAATATAGACATTTTTTGGACAACGTAGTTTGAAACATATGTACTTCATAAGTTAGCAGTCTTTGTAAAGAGGTGTAAATAGAGACATTTTTTTAAAATATAGACAATTTTTGGACAACGTAGTTTGAAACATACGGACGTTATTAGTTAGCAGTCTTTGTAAAGAGGTGTAAATAGAGACATTTTTTTAAAATATAGACAATTTTTGGTCAACGTAGTTTGAAACATACGGACTTTATTAGTTAGCAGTCTTTGTAAAGAGGTGTAAATAGAGACATTTTTTTAAAATATAGACAATTTTTGGACAACGTAGTTTGAAACACATGGACTTTATTAGTTAGCAGTCTATGTAAAAAGGTGTTAATAGAGACAATTTTTTAAAATATTGACAATTTTTGGACAACGTAGTTTGAAACATACGGACTTAATTAGTTAGCAGTCTTTGTAAAGAGGTGTAAATAGAGACATTTTTTTAAAATATAGACAATTTTTGGACAACGTAGTTTGAAACATACGGACTTTATTAGTTAGCAGTCTTTGTAAAGAGGTGTAAATAGAGAAATTTTTTTTAAAATATAGACAATTTTTGGACAACGTAGTTTGAAACATACGGACGTTATTAGTTAGCAGTCTTTGTAAAGAGGTGTAAATAGAGACATTTTTTTAAAATATAGACAATTTTTGGACAACGTAGTTTGAAACATACGGACTTTATTAGTTAGCAGTCTTTGTAAAGAGGTGTAAATAGAGACTTTTTTTTAAAATATAGACAATTTTTGGACAAGGTAGTTTGAAACACATGGACTTTATGAGTTAGCAGTTTTATAAAGAGGTGTTAAGCACATTGATGAAGGTTTTTGATATTATAGGAACAAGTTCTAGTAACCTGTATTTAAAATATTAAACATTTCCATCTTAAATGCTGGTTTTACAATGAACACAAATGTAGCAAAAAAAAATAGCTGAAACAATGCTGAATATATATATAGAGAGAGTTGATACTTTTAATCTAGTATTGTGTTGTATTCTCTGTAAGTTTAAATCATGGTAAAGTTTTAAACAAGCCCCTACCATAAATGTATCAATTTCTCCAAAGGTTATTACATGTATGGAAACGTTTTAAACAATCCCTTCGGACAAAATGTATCAATTTCTTCATTGGTTATCACATGTATTGTAAAAATTTAAACAAAGCCCTCCAACAATTGTCACATTCTCCATAGGTTATCACATGTATGATAAAGTTTTAAACAAGTCCTTCCCACAAAATGTATCAATTTCTCCATAGGTTATTACATGTATGGTTAGGTTTTAAACAAGTACCTCCTACAAAATCTCACATTCCTCATATCTTATTTATTGTAAAGTCTTTAACAAGCCACTCCAACACATATTGCCCTTTTAAAATATGACTACATAATAAATTTGTTATTAAAAACTTGCTCAATTTCCCACTGTATATATTAACCAGTAATAAATTACATCTATAAATAACTTACATTCTGGTGAAATGACTTTCAGATCCGGACGAGTTCTGACTATAACAAGAATAACAAACAGTGCTAGTGGGAATACTATCTCTGCTACAAGTCGGAACTATAAAACAGAAAAACTTCCATAAAAACATCATACATAAGTATTAATATTTGATACTATCACTGGTACTAAGGATCAAGTATCTAAGAAATGTTTTTACATATATGTTTATATTTTCACTTGTTAAGATTAAAGTGGTACATGTAGAGTTTAGGGCTATCTCGAAAAAATGTGACTCAAAACTGGACATTTGATGATTAAGGTCATTTTATACAGGTTTTTTTTAACAATCTGTACAGACTAAACCAAATAGAGTATGCAAGTTACAGAAAACATGCCTCCAAATCTTTATGGGGGGGGGGGGGGGGGGGCCTTGGTGGCAAAGTGGTCTAAAGTGTGCACTTACGGAACACAGCGCCTCTTACTGCCTGGGCTGAATCCCACTCAGGACAGATCCTAGTTTGAGAAAGTTTGTCAGTTTGCTTGCTAAAGGTTGGTGGATTTCTCTGGACACTCGGTTTTCTTCCACCATCCCAGAACTGACTGCTTTGTAATAAGTGAAAGAATCTTGACTAGGAGTGTAAATCATGATTATTCTACTCCACTCCTCCGAATCTTTGCATTTGAATTAGAATTCTGATCTTACAAAACAACAAAGCTAATTCTGAGTTCTTGTCAACAAACTTATAACATAAACCAGTAACTTCAAATTGGATACTGAAATTAATCAATGCTAATGCAAAGGAAACTGGGTATTCTCTTTGTACAGGTGAGCTAAAAACAATGTTTATATTTAACAACTTACCTTCTGACGTCTTCTCAGAGCAAAGTTTTTCCATAGTAACATGCCTAATTGGCTTAAAAAGCCCATGTTGATTGGTTAATTATCTGCAGCAATTAACAAATAAATTATTGATTAACTTGCTGCAAGGTGCTCCTTAAGTTACCATTCAATTAACAGCATTCTGAAAATACACAATTATACATATTTACTTGATAATAAAATGTTGTAGATAAATACCCTGTACACATGGCAATAATTGATGTCATTAACTATATAACTTACCATTACAAAACATAAAAAGACAGATATAACATAAAACATGTATAGTGTTTATGTCACATTATGTCACTTGTAATAATGCATTCAGTTCTGAGATGGTGGAGGAAACAAGAGTACTATAGAACCTAGTGTGATATATCTCTACCAATTTTTACTGGCCAAAGTTTATGATGTAGAAATTGAACAAGAAATAATAAAAAGTTTACCAATCAATGCAAAAAAGATAATAAATTTTAGCTTTTTTATAAATTGCAACAAATATAGGTTTTAGAACAAAAAAAGGTCTTAGCAGGGATAATACTTTGTTTTTATATTGTTGAACTATTTTTGGTATAGAATATATTGTTTAAGTTGAAATTGTTGTACATAGTAACTAAACGTTTTAAATGTTATACAGTTTTTATGACTACTGCAGTTTTGCTTTAGACTGTTGGTGGTCTTGGAATCTGAATATGACATTCAGATAACTAGATGTGAAACTGAACTGACTAAATCTGAATATAACATTCAGATAACTGGATGATAAACAGACATGAATTAACCTGAATATGACATTCAGATAACTAGATGTAAAACAGATCTGACTAAATCTGAATATGACATTCAGATAACTGGATGATAAACAGACATAAATTAATCTGAATATGACATTCAGATAACTAGATATTAAACAGATCTGACTAAATCTGAATATGACATTCAGATAACTGGATGATAAACAGACATGAATTAATCTGAATATGACATTCAGATAACTAGATGTAAAACAAATCTGACTAAATCTGAATATGACATTCAGATAACTGGATGATAAACAGACATGAATTAATCTGAATTTGACATTCAGAAAACTGGATGTGAAACAGACTTGAATTAATATGAATATGACATTCAGATAACTGGATGTGGAACAGACCTGCCGTAATCTGAATGTGACATTTATATAACTGGATGTGAAACAGACTTGACTTAATCTGAATATGACATTCAGATAACTGGATGTGAAACAGACCTGACACATTCAGAACACTTGATGCAAAACAAACCTATCTTAATTCTGGAACAGCAAAGTAGGAAAAGAAACAAATGGACTCTATTCTACTTTTAGATGCAAAGGTATTAAAATCAAAGCCTCTATCCCTAAATTCCTCAAAAAGAAACTTTTTAAGAAAAAAAATTAAACAATTGCAAATATAGATGAAGTAGATAGAAATAAAATGCAAGTAGAAAAAAACATCTATAAAGTGATTTTTTAAAAGTTTTATTCAATACTTAGTGGTATCACTATTATTTATGATGTCAAAAGACTGGATAAGTGACTAATATTTATCATCTAACATTTAGTGATATCACTAAAACAGAATTAGTGATACCAATCAATGCCAGAATTACTGATAGTTCTTATATGAATACCACTGAATCATTTTGATTTATTTATATAACTAATCCTACCGGTATTTTTCATTGCATATTCATTTTAGTTCCTTACCTGTTCTCTCAGCTGAAAGGTTGTAAATAAATAAAATTTCTATACCCAGTGCATGTTAACTACCATACATGCATTAAGTGAGTGCCAAAAAACGTGATCTATGCTAAATATAAATGTAGTTTTACGGTACATTGTACATGGTTAATTATATAATACACAACATTCTATATTTGTCTATATGTGACAATTCAAACATGTGTACATCAAATACACTATATAATAAGTAAGATCTGTAATCAGAATAACAGACACACAGGAGGCCTTGTTGGACACACTGTCTTTGTAAAATAATACTCCTTTCATGCCTCAATGACTTCTTATGATGATAATTTAGTTAAGTTCTAGTTATTGACATACATCCACACTACATAATTGTTATTTAACCGTAGTGCTTCAATTGATTTCTAAACAGCATGTGACTATTATGTTTGTCTTACAAGTAAAGGGCAAGGCTACAATGTACCTATTTAAAGGTTTGTAAGCTTTGCCAAATGGTTTGTGAATATTAAAATTTTAAATATATATATACATAAATTTTAAAATTCATGAACATATTTGACTCTAATTACTTTTAATTGATAATAACGATTGAATGTATTGACTTTTGAATAGACTTTCTAAATATTATCAATACAGAAGATATAATTTATGTCACTAACAAACAACCTCATCATATATTGTCTGTGAACTTTTTAAAACAGACAATGTAACATATATAAACACACAGACAATGTAACATATATAACACACAGACAATGTAACATATATAAACACACAGACAATGTAACATATATAAACACACAGACAATGTAACATATATAAACACACAGACAATGTAACATATATAAACACACAGACAATGTAACATATATAAACACACAATGTAACATATAAACACACAGACAATGTAACATATATAAACACACAGACAATGTAACATATAAACACACAGACAATGTAACATATATAAACACACAGACAATGTAACATATATAAACACACAGACAATGTAACATATATAAACACACAGACAATGTAACATATATAAACACACAGACAATGTACCATATATAAACACACAGACAATGTAACATATATAAACACACAGACAATGTAACATATAAACACACAGACAATGTAACATATATAAACACACAGACAATGTAACATATATAAACACACAGACAATGTAACATGCATAAACACACAGACAATGTAACATATAAACACACAGACAATGTAACATATATAAACACACAGACAATGTAACATATATAACACACAGACAATGTAACATATATAAACACACAGACAATGTAACATATAAACACACAGACAATGTAACATATATAAACACACAGACAATGTAACATATATATAAACACACAGACAATGTAACATATATAAACACCTTCTTGTTAACCACATTGTTATTCAGGGGTATTGCTTTTTAATTTTCATTTTTTAATGTCAAGACTGAACTTTGAATTTACGTGTGGAGGGGCTCTGTAAAACTTTAGACTCTTATTCATTATATGATTGAATTCTTTAGGATTCTCAGATTAAACTAAAATAATAAAGTGTATTGCAAATTCTGCAAGTTCTACATTTGCTCTTGTTATTGCCAAGTTCAGATTATTAGATGGTTTGTCTTACAAGTACTTTATCCGATTAAACTATATGACTTAGGTCTGGCCTGCCGTTGCTTAAGGTACAGGGTACAAGTGGAATCAGTCTCTAAGCAATAAATGTAGTTTAATATAGCTAGGGCTACATTTTTTTCTTAGTATTGAAAAATGTGCCCCTACTGAAGCCAGTATTAGTGACAATCATGGCTGGCTACTAGCCAAATATAATGCAACAGAAACCTGTAACAAGACAATGGTGTTGCTTTTAACTATTAAAGATGTTTGCATTAAAAACATGTTTTCATGTAGTTATTTAATCAAACAAATAAATATAAAAAAAAACTTGGATTTACACATTAAGCAATATCTTTAGAGTCTTTGTGTTGGACAATCTGACTACATACTGAGTGATAGGAATTTTTTTGAGTGCTTTATCAAACAGCACAGCTTCAGAGCTATATCACAAGATAACATAACATGTATAATTCTGACAAATAATTTTTGTATAATTTTTTATTTTATATACATGTACATTATTTCACAATTTAATTTCTCTTAAAACATTATAAATCTTATTATTTTTATATTCTTTCAAAAGAAAGCAAATATTTTTAGACAATAAATAATTTCAGGACCACATGTCAATTAGTTACTCAAAGAAACTAAATAACCTTTAATTCACTAATGGCAAGACCTGAGGGATAATCCCTCATTAGCCATTGAGGGATAATGCATCATTAATAGACTCACAAGAGGGTAGACTCACTAGAGATTCAGACTTAGACAATTATATTTTGTGAATATTGTAGATATGGTGACTTAGAAATTTAGAGTTATAGAATTAATATGTATATAAATATATTATTCAAATGATTTAATAAATGAAAACTTAAAGGACACATTTGTTGAGTTGATCTGTGAAGCAAAGACACTGAGTTAATTCCCCAAAGGACTTAATATCCCAGACAGGGAAACCAGGGAGGTTTGGAGATGCCAACAGGGGCTGCAACTCGAGCATGGCCTAGTGCCTCCCTGGCCATGGTGAAAGCTACTTGGAAAAAAAAAAAATAAAAAAAAAAATAAATAAATAAATAAATTTAAGTCAAGGGTTTTATACTGGTAGTTACAACAGTTACTACAGCCAAAAACTGCGATGTCATTTTAAAAAGAAGATATTAAATTGAAATGAATTGGGTTTTAATTGTTTTTTATATTCTTTAATATTTATTTTTGAGCATTTTAACATGTTGTATTGTATGTAAATATATTAAACATTCTCTCATGACTTAGAAGTGAAGCACCGTTAATAGTTTTTTTCTTATACAATATATCAGTGTGACTTGAATAAAACGTTGTATGTTGTGTATCAGTGCATATCCACAAAGCAAATACATGTACATACACTAAGTCTTATTTTCCATCTTTGTGAATATATAATTACATGTATTAAGTCATGAAATTTCAAGTTTAAATAATCAATAAGTTTATTGATCAAACTGGTATTACAGGATATATTGATTGCATGCAATCAATTAATGCTAAAATCAAGTTTATTTCTAAGTACATCTACTACATGTATTATGCTTGTTTCTATGCAATGTGTTTGTAAACAGCAACATGCAGTGAAAATTTTTATTATGCAACATAAATTACTGTAATATAGGGCATTATCATGGCAAAAAAAGACCTGGCCAACAGTTTGGTAAAGCCACAGAAATAAACACAGTTAAACCATTAAGGTAGATAACCAGTGAGTGGAGTGGAGTATTGGTGTTTTATGCCCAAGTAAAGAATCTTTCACTTACCGGTATTCTGAGGCGGTCAGTTCTGGGATGGTGGAGGAAACCAGAGTGCCCTGAGAAAACCACTGACCTTTGGCAAGCAAACTGACAAACTTTCTCACACTAGGATCTGTCCCGAATGGGATTCGAACCAGGTGGTGAGAGGCGTTTACCAGTGATGTTTCAACATTATTACAGATGCAAAGTCATATTGTGAACTGGAAAGAGGCATAAGGAACAACACATTACAAAAAAAATAAACAACAAAAAAATCTTCAATTTTTATTACATTACATTCGCATCTATTACTACATGTACTACACCCAGAAGGATTAGAACAGTTGCTCTGGAAACTTTCCACATTATTTATGGTCAAACTCCTAAATATTAATATATCTATCTGGTAGTTAATTTTTAGAAATTAAAAGGTTTTTTCCTAGATACACAAACACAAGATAATACAACACAGGTTAAAATGACAGGGTATCCAATAAGGTCTTATTACCAGTATTTTTGCATAACTTTTCAACAAGACTTTGGAATGAACGATTATTAAACAAATCATGGAATGGCAGCTCATGTTAACATTCAGTTTTTAATTTATGTTATCTTGTTAACTTTAAGACATTTCACACCCTTTGGCCCTCTGGTTGATATCAGGACTCGAGGGCTGATGAAGGGTGTGATATCAAAATGGCCATATAATCTCTAAACATAACCCCATTCAATAAATCAATCATCTGTCTTATACTGTTTTTTTTTGTTTGTTTTTTATCGACTGTATCTGCTTCGAAGCTCTTAGTTTTATGTTGTTATCAGCTTTCAGTGCTTCTCATTATTTTCTAGTTATGTAGTATATATGTGTACTTATATGTAATGTGAATTTGTGTGATAAACTGTAGTGATATGCATTTATGATTATTGTCATAAAATAATATGCTTGAATAAAATATGCTGTGGTCTAATGTAGTCTGTATAAAGCTCATTAGAGCTTGTGTTATTTTGATTTTTATTTTATTTATTTTTACAGCATCATTTAAAATGTTTTGAATGCTGCTGTTTTTGTGCCCTGGCTTTAAATTACACTGAACTCAATAGAACCTCTTAAACAAAACAATGCAAACAAATAAGTGATCATAAAAATTATTCAAATGAGTGAGAATGGAATCTAAAGACTGGAATCTATTATACATATATATACATATAGATACTTCAGGATTACAGGTTTTGCCTTTTAGTAATCCATGATCAATATGTACATCAAGACCAGCATTACACAACACACTACAGCTCTATAGTTACATTTATCATGCAATCATAACACTGTTGATAGTAAAACACATAAAATTAAAATATTAAAATACCGACCAGGATCACCAGTTCAGACAGTTGTTAAAATATTAATGGTCACCAAATCAACCTCTCGAAATTAAGTAACTATTTGGAAGTGCAGTGTAGATTATCAATATATTGTACATTTAAATATAGGCCTATCTGCCCCCCTAACTGGTGTGTTACCGTTTCTAGATTTAACAATCTGTGCCAGATTGCCAATTAATTCCATCAGAAGTATGATTTTGCAAGTGTAAATCTCAAACATACCTGCTGTAACAGACTGTACTGATAACTTAGTGTCCATTCAAACTAAAAGTCAGGGCACTGCGAATCCATCTTATTTATGTTGTGTAATCATCAATAAAAATGTTCTATTTTATGACCTCTGAGGTAACCTCGTTTTTACATCACGTGTCCATAACAGCTTGTTAAGTTTTAATGTGAACTGTTAACGGTCACATCTGTAGCTATGTTTTAGATCAGATTTAGTATTTTTTCTCATGCAAGATTATTTATTCCATTATTTATTCTTTGTTTGTCCTGTCATTTTATCGAGATTCGATCAACAAGCAGAATATAGACTTCATAAAAAGTGTAACGCAATTGGCGAAAATTGTGTGCTGCAAATTTGGGTTTAACAGATTTTCTTTTTGATAGAAATTTTGGAGAATAATATTTTAGAAATAAATTATTTAACAGAAAAAATGTACGTTTCAATATAAGATGTATTAAATATTTGATTTGGTGAGATGGACCAAAATTGAAAAGTCCAGACCACTTCGCAAAAGTGAAGGTAAAATATGCTCGGTAAAATACTGCTAAATACTCGCTACACTTTTTGTTTGCAAAATTAAGTAATAACTTCCACACGTGTGATTTTGTTTATAATCTCATTCATTGCTGCCGTAAGTTCTGTATAAAAACTAGTGTAATTGGTAAGTGCATACATCAAAATTATTATAAATAATACTGTTTATATAGTTTCTCTATTGTCTCAGCAAATCAAATGCTACAGACATCTTAAATTCATTCACATTTTAGCTAACCAACAGTTCAGCTGTTCAAGGACTCGTTATTAGCACAGGCCACAGGCACTTTCTATCAATAATGGGAGAACGTAATATATGCCATTCTTATTTATATGGCTTATATTACGTTCTCCCATTATTGATAGAAAGAAGTGCCTGTGTCACAGCCACCTGTGGTTATTAGTAAAAAAAATGTAAGGAGTTAAATAATTGCCCCTGAATGCTCTCAAACACTAGAAATACAAAGATAAGATGCTCTTGACATCTTCTCAAATGAATCAGTATCATTTTACAATAAAACCTACACATTTCAAGCTTAATGCCTGTTCGTCTTGGGTCTAGTCTGAATTCTCCCCAGACCCTAACACACTTTCCCCAGACCCTAACACACTTTTATTTTAGTCACTGACACGAAGTTAGTTTGGCACCAGCGTTAAGGCGTTTTGGCAACTAGTGCGAGAAACTAGCCAAGACTTTAGATGAAAGGAAAATATCAAAAGTATTACTGGTCCAAGCTGTAACAGTACATCTACATCCCATTTTCTCATACACTACAAAAGTCCTATGTTTTTTTCGTGATGTTATTATAGCTCTACAGCACACCGCTTAGCCAGAATGTGGTTATGCAAGCATATTTGGATAATCTACCTAAGACCATGCACATTATAAGGTAATGTGTTAGACATTTACTGTAATTTTTGACAACCCTTGACATCATCACTATAACTCTACAACTTTTCCTGTTTTTAACTGTTTTAAATTTGTGATATTGATGACTATTGGAGGATGTGTTGTGCACTTCTCTAGTTTTATAATGGAACTTTAAACATCCAAAGAAGCCATGATCAGTGAGTGCTCACTCAAAAGAAATTCCTGTCACACTTCCTCAGTACCAACATAATTATTTCACTTCAGGCCATATCACACACTTGCTAATTCTTCCTTTTGTTCCTGACTTCAAAGGAAGTTAATACATGATTTTACACAATCTAGTGATTATAGGCGTAATTGTGTCATATTTAACTGTAAAATTTACATATCATTATTAAATTTTGTTTAATTTTTTAATATTAATTTCATATAAAAACGTGAAACAAATCATAAAATATTTTTTTCTGGTGCCTTATTAACTTGTAGTCATTGCCAAATTGACTTTAAATCAGTGCCGAACTGACCTAATGCCAAAGTGACCTGGATACCAAAATGACTTTTTATACTGGTGCCAAACATTTTGTAATTGCCCCTTATCTATGTTTCCACACTGTATTTGTTTTATTAGTTGTAAAAATGCATGAACTCAATTTCACAACACCTTGGTATATTATGTTTTGTTGAGTTTAACATAGAATTTAATGGGTGAGGGAGGGGTACAAGAGGAAGTCTTAATATTTAGATGTGTATACAACAAGATTTAATTGCATTTACTTCATACTCGTAACTGCCAGGGTAAAACAAACATTGCAGGTTTGAACCAGGGATTGAAAGCTGTACCTCCCATACTATAGGTGAGTCTGCTACCATCTGAGATACCCAGACTGCTACATTCCTTTCCTGTTATTTTTTAGTTTCCCATGGTCCTAAATTTCTTCAGACAGACATTATATAGCTTGCAATTCCGAATCTACTCATCTGAGGGCCACACTGGTCACCAAACTGTAACAGAAAGAAGAAGAAATGCAGGGTTGGACCAGTCCAATAGTCTTATGTACATTGAACTAGCCATATCAATAAAATGGATATCCCTTTGATATTCAGGTTTAAATTATGATTTTCTTTTGGCACTTTGGGGAGAGGGTATATTCACCACATTTTAAATCAGAATTTCCCCAATTAGAGTCATCTGCAAACTGTCTATATCACATTTACGCATTGAACCTTCCATATTTGAGAGAAAATAGACTAGATATTACTGCAAAACAAATATATAACAGTAAAACAAATTTAGAATGATTAAATATGCAAAATGTTACTTTTTAACTAGTCTTTGAACTGATACAGTTTGATATTCATTCGTTTAATGATAATTTGTATTTATTTTTAGCTAAAGGACAAAGGACAGTTCTCTTTGGTGTTTATTTTTTATTTCCATGAATTTTACTTTTAGATTTGAAAAAAGCTTTCAAGATGTCGATGTACACAATAATGATGAACAATTTTCATAGAACAGTTAAGAATCTGTTTACCAAGCACCTTTTCGTAACCAATGTTGTAACTTGTTCTAGTCTGTTGGGAGTTGGAGATGTATTATGCCAAAAATTGGAACATAGGTATCAAAAAGGAACCAAAAATGAAATCCATAAAATTAACTGGGTCAGAACAGGTAAATAAATTTTGTTATTAATTATTACAGTAACTCTGTATCATTTTGGCTTTGTCGTGGTAACACCCTATCTTTGTGATTTGATATATAACCTATTTTATTGGTATTGTTTAAGACATAACAAATTTTAAACAAAAGGATGAGTTGTAAGACCTTTTCCAGTCTTTAATAACAGGTTTTTTTATTATAAAATTCTAAAAAATATTATAAATGATTGTATTTATAATACATGTACAAGTATTGATCCTTGCAAAAGAAGTGCCATAATATTGTCAGGCATCAAAATTAATGACTAGAATTGGAATGGAGTTCCAAACTGCATTTTACCTCAGTTAAAACTCTTTCACATTTATTTAGGAAATCATTTGTAGATGGGTAGATGGAGGAAACCGGAGTACCTAGAGAAAATGACAACTTTTATAAATACATCGAAATCCTTCTAACATTAGAGAACATGACAAAGTTTAAAGACTTAGTAGTTCAGATTTGACACAAAATTGTCAAATGAACTACAAGATTTTACACTCTAAATTTTGCTGTCAAGTCTGGTGGGAGTTTGATTGTAAAATCTTTAAGTACTGAGCTTCACGCTTAGGAATTTTAAACTTCTGAAACAAGAGATACAAAATTGAGATTAGATTCACCTTAACGAATGCTTAGATCTGCCCCAGTACTGATAATGATTCTGTTTTCAGTTTAGATATGTTATTTATTTATTAATTCATTTTCTGTTTTTCATGATTCTGTTTTATAGTTTAGATGTGTTATTTATTTATTAATTCCCTTTCTGTTTTTCAGGGAGAATGTGTACTGTAGGACTTGCGGTAGGTCCAGTTGGACATTTCTGGTACAAAATACTAGATAGATATATAGTATGTAAAGGAACAAAGACAGTTACTGCATGTAAGAAAATATTGGCTGATCAGATCCTTGCCGCACCTTTCTTCCTGGCTATATTTTTCGTTGGTAAGTAACAGCACCAATATAGTTTCGTAATTTGTGTGTAAAGCAGATTATCTAAATTTTAAAGCTCTAGAGATTTGTATGGAACCATTCAAAACAAAACACCTTCCTTTGTTCAGTTTTGACAGATTTTGACAGATTTATCATTAAAATTAGAGGTTTCAGCTTACATAGGTAAATTTTCAGGTAAACTAAGAGTAGAGTTGTGTCCCACAAATCATTTCAGATAAGAGTTTTGTTTTACTCGGGATTTAGTTTTTACTGGTTTTACTTTTACTGCATTTCAGAATAATTTGAGAGCTTAGTCAAACAATGATTTGAGATATTTTTTTGGATAAGTAATGATTTAAAATTTTATTTAATGTGTATATTTGATAGGTATGAATGTATTAGAAGGTAAAGGAGTAAAAGGTGGTGTTAAGGAAGTTAAAGAGAAATTTGTTAAAGTTTATATGGTAGGTAACAATTACTATTGACTTTGTAACAGTAAATGTAAATATATTAATGTTTACAATTGGTAATGGTGGTGATGGGGAAGGCCGAATGGTTTCAGTCCCAATACAATGTACTCCTCACCAGTGTAGGTTTTACAGTTTAACCCTGGTTGACCACAATAAGAAATAGATTTTTTCTTGTCGTAGATTTCTGCTGATTGGCTGGTATCAATATAATGGCTAATTAGTAATAGTAATCACCTGTCTTTTTACTTACATTACAGATTTTAGGTAAATTTATATTTAAGAAAAAACTTTGATCAGTAACTTTGACCAAACTCACCTTGATGGCTCAGGGCTCAAATTAAATTTTAAAACAGGGAGAAATGACTTCTCCCTCAGCCAAAGTTAGGGAGAAGTTTTTCAAAACAGGGAGAAGTTTTTGCGCAATGCAATTCACGACATTGGAATTTCTGTCTTCCTGTTGTGATCAAACATTTTATATCTTGTATTACACAATAGACATTGCAACATGCTGGTCCATCTTCAGAAGTATGCATGAGATAATTTAATGTACTGTTAGAAAAAGATGTCCAAAACTTTAATAAAATCCTGCTTTTGGTGGAAAAACCCCTTATACAAGGCACACTTGAAATTGGAAGCAAAAGTGCTAACTTTAATAATTTGCTTAAGTTTGTCATCAACTGGCTCCTTAATGTTAAAGTTGGCTAAGTTTTTTTTCATACTTCTCGGGAGCAAGATTTCACCCTGATTTTGTTTCAAAATTTTATTTATTTATTTATTTATTATAAATATTTTAAATATTTATTTATATGTTTTTAATATTTGAACTCTTTTTAATAAATAATGATAATAGAGGTGAGCAGTTTATAATCAGTTTATAATTTTTTTCATATTTAACATTAAACAGATATAAATTTTATGTGAAAGTAAATTATAAAAATATTGTTAAAAGAATTTTTAAAGTTTATTTTTATTAAAAATAAACTTTTTTTTTTACAAAATAATATTCCTCGGTGAACGTAATTTTTGAGGTGTTTAAACTGGTTGTCTTATCTATGAAAAGAGAAGAACCACCTTACATTCCAAAAGCATCACTTTGTTCAACTTTGACCTGACAAATGAAATATGTCGAATTCGTATGTTGGTCAAATGGCGGTATTGTAAACAAATCCATGGCGATGTCTCATTTTAGTATGTTAATACTTGTGTTAAAGTTTATACAATGATTTTATTTTGAAAATAAGTATCTGTCTTTGATATCAAGGTGGTTTTAATCACTTTCAATTTCAATGAAAAATTACAGGCGCGATCCCATATCTACAAATATCGCCAAAAATCCATAACACAAGGAATACTGTAACAGATAATCGATGTATACTTGGGTTGTAAAACGTCTTTTATTAACTGCCTATTATCTTAGGCGCGTGGAAGAAGTCCTTTCGTGAAGTGTTAATCTGCTAATTACTCAACCAATCAGGATAATTAACATGCATCATGACACCTGTAAACAGGTAAAACACTTGTTGACAGCAGTCTGAACACCTCGGATTTTATCGTTAGATTAGATAACAACAACAGAGTTCCCGATAATGGGTTTAAAAAATAAGGGCGACTTTGACTTCGCTTTTTCGGAAATATAGGGCGAAGTTTTTTGATACAGGGCGAAGTTATCGCCCAACTTCGCCCTTATTTTGAGCCCTGATGGCTGTTCAGAAATAAAAAAAAAAATAGGATCATAATTTCAATAAATGAATACACTTTATTTTTTTGGTACTGGTAAAAATATTTTTACTTTGTAATGTAAGTGTATTGGAACTGATAACTGGCAATTAAACTGATTAAAAATGTATTTGATAAACAGATATATGTAACTTATATATTTACACATGATACAGTGGAAACTGGACAAAGCCTTTGGGAAATTTAATTTACCAAACAATACAAGAACACAGTATGTCCTAATAAAACAGTTGTGTTTAGAGAGATTTTAGTTAAGACATTTGTTACCACTTTAGTGGTACTCACAGAAGTTTATTCTTATACATTTTTCCTACATTTATTTTCAGATGGATTGGGCAGTTTGGGCACCAACACAGTTTATCAACTTTTATTTTCTGCCACCACAAGTTAGAATGGTATATGTATCATGTATTACTCTAATATGGGATTGTGTTCTGTCCTATCTAAAACATACGGTATATCAAATTTAAGTTTTATTTAAGTGATAAAGTTAGTCAGTGTACCATGTAATATCTTGTAAACCGTGATATCCTGTAAACTGTGTGATATCCTGTAAACCAAGTTATATCTTGTAAATCATGTGATATCCTGTAAACCATGGGATGTCCTGTAAACCACATGATATCTTGTAAATCATGTGATATCTTGTAAATCATGTGATATCCTGTAAACCATGTGATATCTTGTAAACCACATAATATCCTGTAAACCATGTGATATCCTGTATACCACTTGATATCCTGTAAACCAAGATATATCTTGTAAATCATGTGATATCCTGTAAACCATGGGATGTCCTGTAAACCACATGATATCTTGTAAATCATATGATATCCTGTTAACCATGTGATATCTTGTAAACCATGTGATATCCTGTAAACCACATAATATCCTGTTAACCATGTGATATCCTGTATACCACTTGATATCCTGTAAACCACCTGATATCCTTTAAACTGTGTGATATCCTGTAAACCATGTGATATCCTGAAAATCACACGATATCCAGTAAACTGTGTGATATCCTGTAAACCATGTGATATCATGTATACCACTTGATATCCTGTAAACCACCTGATATCCTGTAAACTGTGTGATATCCTGTAAACCATGTGATATCCTGTAAAATTTGTGATATCCTGTAAACTTTGTGATATCCTGTAAACCCATTTGATATCCTATAACATCTATACAGATCTTTGATTTCCATTAGGTATCGAAGTGCATATATTGGAGGTTTTAACGCAAAGCAACAGGTGTTTGCTTCTAAAACATTTTTTATAAATTATGATTTTTTTGCACAAACATTATGGGGTATTGATAACTTTGGTTTGCTGGTGAACTCCATTAATTAGATGTATTGAAATTTATTTTATATTGGTAAAATAGATGTACAAGTCAGCAGTTTATGCACATGTATGTTACTTTAATATCAAGTTATGGTTATACATTGTATTTGTTATATGAAAAACTCCAGCCACTGTGAAGGTAAAAACCTGTAATTTGTCCACCAATAAATCAGAGAAAGTTTTGCATTATAAAGAATTTTGACAGGTATATTAAAAAAGAATTTGAAGAACAATGTATTGTTTTGAAAATTTTATAAAAAAGAAGTTAGCATAGCAATGGAAAGTAACTTTTAAAGTAAATAATAAAATTATATTTTACTGCCAGCATTTAATCAAAATTGTTTATAAATTATTGTGAAATTATGATCATAGGCTAATTTTTTACTTTTCATAGGGTTTACAAAAAGAAGACATATCTCATGATGATAAAATTGTAGCAACTTCCTGACATTAAAGATCTGTCATAGGTAAGACACATACAGAAAAAACATTATAAGAATCTATAATTAGTATCCATTAAGGACAAGGAACCTTACCTGAGAGGTGGAATATTTCAGTCAGAAACAAGTTTACTCTGAGGCATGATTATGTATACTTAAATCCATACTATTTGAAAGCAAAAATTTTAAAAGGCTTTTAAAATCGGCCTGTTATTATGAAAGTCCCAATATTTGGAATTTTTAATATATTGAGATATATCAATTAGGATATAATGAAAGACAACTCTACTAGAGCATTGAAATGTTTTGAAAGTTATTTTAATGTAAAAAGGCATAGCTGTCATTTTTCTAAAATATAGCCTTATATTTCTTACTAAATGACAACATTGTTGAGGACATTACTGAAGGAATGAGGTCATGTGAGATATTTGAATCCCACATGACATAAAATCCAATCTCACATGATTTAGAAGAGTGTAGTAGAACAATGGTGTTTTTTTTGGACCCAATTCAGGATTCCAAAATTAAGGATTAGTTGGTTTTTTTTATTCATTCTTATATGATATCACATCTTTTATTAAATAAAGCTTATGTATTTTATTTAGCACTATCCTGTGATACAGTGACATGAGGACATTAGTAAATTTTTTACTGATTTGTTTTATCTGATGATGCTTGCCGATAAGAATTTTACTAGCAGAATGCAAGTGAGACTTATTTGTTAATATCAATTGTACACAACTTTTGATCATGAAATCTGAACTGCCGTCAGGAATTCGCACCTTATATCATAGGCCATATCATCGCAAAGGTGCATGCCTAGTTTCCTAAGCAACCAAGATCTTACAATACTGCTCCCTCTATAAGTAACTATGCATTATTTTTAACTTTAATTGCAGGTTATATAGTGTTGAGTCATGACATGTTGTAACAGCAAATATTTACTGTTGCTTGAAGAACATTTAATCGAAGAATCATTCATTGAATGTCTGTAGTCTACATACAAGTCATGTGTAACTAGTGTGGTTTTGGGATTTCTAACGCAAGAACCAGCAGCCAAATTAATATCAACTTACATTATCAATTCTTAGTGTACTATTATATTATTATTCTTATAAAGCACTCTATCCATGTCTTGTTGTATTGGCAGCATGGTTAGTCCGAATACAAAGATTTCAGCAAGATTAAAGTCGTGTGATGGAAAATATGTTTACACAACAGATCATAATGACTTTAGAGGCTTCTATGCTAAATTTAAATCTAAACATCTGAAAATTTGTGATCACATGTTGTAAAACATATTAACAAAAATCAAGTGCTGTGATGCTATCAATTTTTGCTTAACAGTCATAACAGCCATATAATAATGCTACCAAATCATCAGTTTGTGGTGAACCATCTGCTTGTAATGTCTAAAAGTACTTTATACTGCATATGGACTAGTCGTGATCAACGTGAATTTGTGGTATCTTAATACATATACATGTATTCATTGGAATTAAAATCATGTGATAGATTTCGGGAGGAAGTAAAAAGACCAGTGGTGACATTTTTATAGAATTATTAGCAGGCTTGTCAAATGTAGTTAAGAATGTTATTATTTTAGACTTCAAGTTCTGATTTATAACACCGGTGGTATAAAACTTGTGGTTTAAAAACTAATGACTTTAATATTAATAATTAACCTGTATAAACTAAACACCCAAGGTCTAGAAGATTTTGTTCATATTACATGATTTTGGTTTTATCTAAGACAAGGTATATAAGTTATTCAGGGTTCAATTTTATAGACAGGTTTCGATATGCAATGTGCAAGGAACAAATCATTATAGCATATTGTCTTACTAATCAAATACTCTGTTTACAAGATGCAATCTCATTTTTGTATTTAGTTTAAATATATTGAAAAAAAAATTACAAAAATATACATGTTAGTAAACCTGACAAAAGGTTATGTAAAGTGCATAGCATTATTAAATCTTCTTGTCACATACAGGTGTAGGTTCATAGGTTAAGATGCCCCTAGTACCCCCAAAATTTTAATTTTTTTTTCACTTTTTTCAATTTACTGGCCTTAATGAGATGAGTTTATCAACTTATCGTTAGGATAATTACACTGATGGAGAAAAATTTAAATATGTGCCTTACCAAACATAAACTCTTGGTAAGAAAAAAATGGTTTAGGTAAAAAAAAAAAGATACATGTACATGTAAGATTGCTGTTGGTTGTAAAAGGGTTTCTTATGTAATTCTATGTTTATTTCACCTATATAAGTGCAAAAGTTAAAGAGCTATTGTCATAGCACAACTTGCATCTGCAGCAGCATCTGCATCAGCTTCGGCTTCAGCAGCAGCATCAAATGTTAAGATTATTGGCAACCTCTATAAAATGATGCATACATACAGACAAACTATTTTATGGCATTTGTTACCCTCTAAACGCTTGCTGATTTATACAAATATTTATAGTTTTAATAATTTTTTAAATGTTGAAAATATGGATTTTTAGTACAAGTATAATTTTATATTTTATATATCTTTTTTTAACACTCAGTCCCTGGCACAATATTTTCAAAAAACGTATCTTATGGTATGTTAAATTCTAGGGTGAACATAGCATTATCATAGAATTACAGTGTTACAGTGTACAGTTTTGGATTAAAGTGTTTTTATGAGCTATCTGTACAGGAAAGTTATGAGTCTTAGACAGCTCTTTTATTTTAATTTTTCCTTTGGTAGATGTTGACTTTTAAGTGTAGTGTCTTTGAATTGATTACGGGTGTCAATATGCATTTGGAATATATACAACATCATAAAGTGATGATTTCCATTAAGAACACATACAGTTAAACCTTGTTATAATGTCAATCCATTATTTATCACTTTGTTTATCACCTCAGTATTTTGAAGTCCCAAAGTTTATTTTTTATGTTTTTCTGTATAACTCTCACTTGGTTTATCATAAAATTCTTATTAACATCTTAATCAGCTTAAAAAAATTGCAGCATTAAATCAAGGTTTTACTGTATGTTGTCTTGATAAATACGCAGAGAAGAACAAGGTGTATTTCATTTAAAATGACATTTTGTTAGAAAAATATGCAAAACCTCGTTTCTTATGAATGTACTGGTTAGCATTCCTGAATTGTTAGGTCATGTTGTTGTATGGACCAAATGTTAGCTTTGTATAAATATAACTTTGTTTTTGTAGATAATGAATATTTCTTTTTGCTAAGCTTTGTTTATAAAGTGAAAATATTTGATTTATTTTACTATACATAGTACAAATGTATATACCGGTACTACAAGTACTATATATAAGTACTATTATTATAGTACTGTTTATGCATGTATTTTAATTACTTTTTTTCATTTTATAAATGAAGTATATTATATATACAGACTGTGAAATGCAATTCAAGTATTTAACAATAAATATATTTAAAATTTTTAAAACACAGACATACTGTTTTTGTTCTGTTTGGACACATATATAATAATAAACATATTCTCTTCTTCAGTGTGATTTCTGCCATTAAAACCAACTGTCCCCAGAAAAATGCTTCTGTAGTTTCAGACCTGTAATGGGCTTTAAACCAGCAACTTGTTTTCCTAGAACATTTTATTTTCTTCAGGACTTGTAGCTTTCAGTGTTATTTCTGGCTCTAAATATTTTTTCTCAACAATATTAACATCAGAATTCAAATTTTGCCACTGATATTTTGGATGCTAAAATTCTTCATGTTTGTGATATTTTTATGGATCCAAACAAATTTTCTATCTTTGAAATAATCACCAAGAGATAAGTAATGTTACCAATCTTCAAAAAAAGTAATAAAAATAATAATAAATTAATTAATTAATGAATTTAAAAAAACTCACAACTAGTGACAAACTCATATCAAATGTCATCGATATGAAGTTGAAAGCCATGCTGAAATGAAGTTAAATGACATTCTGACATAGTGTGAAGGTATCCCTGACAACAGATTGAATGTTCATTTGACATAGGATGAAGGTGTTATTGGCATTAAGTTGAATGTCATCATGGTAACACCAGAATAAATGTCTTACTGACATAGGATGAAGACATCACTGACATGAAGTTGAATGTCATCATGGTGACAGCTGAATAAATGTCTTACTAACATAGGATGAAGACATCACTGACATGAAGTTGAATGTCATGGTGACACCAGAATAAATGTCTTACTAACAAAGGATGAAGACTTCACTGACATGAAGTTGTATGTCATCATGGTGACACCAGAATAAATGTCTTACTGACATAGGATGAAGACATCACTGACATGAAGTTGAATGTCATGGTGACACCAGAATAAATGTCCTACTGACGTAGGATGAAGACATCACTGACATGAAGTTGAATGTCATGGTAACACCAGAATAAACATCCTACTGACATAGGATGAAGACATCACTGACATGAAGTTGAATGTCATGGTGACACCAGAATAAATGTCCTACTGACATAGGATGAAGACATCACTGACATGAAGTTGAATGTCATGGTGACACCAGAATAAATGTCTTACTGACATAGGATGAAGACATCACTGACATGAAGTTGAATGTCATGGTGACACCAGAATAAATCTCTTACTGGCATAGGATGAAGACATCACTGACATGAAGTTGAATGTCATGGTGACACCAGAATAAATGTCTTACTGACATAGGATGAAGACATCACTGACAAGAAGTTAAATGTCATGGTGACACCAGAATAAATGTCCTACTGACATAGGATGAAGACATCACTGACATGAAGTTGAATGTCATCATGGTGACACCTGAATAAATGTCCTACTGACATAAAAAGAAGACATCACTGACATAAAGTTGAATGTCATCATGGTGACATCAGAATAAATGTCCTACTGACATAGAATGAAGACATCACTGACATGAAGTTGAATGTCATCATGGTGACACCAGAATAAATGTCCTACTGACATAGGATGAAGACATCACTGACATGAAGTTAAATGTCATGGTGACACCAGAATAAATGTCCTACTGACATAGGATGAAGACATCACTAACATGAAGTTGAATGTCATTATGGTAAATTTGGAATTAATGTTCTGCTGACATAGGATGAAGACATCACTGACATGAAGTAAAAAGGCATGGTGGCACCCGAATAAATGTCCTGCTGAAATAGGATGAACACATTAATGACATTAAATTAAATGTCTTGGTGACACCAAAATTACTGTCTCCTGACATCAAGTTGAATATCATGCTGACAGTTTATCTCTCCCAACAAACATTTGATATTAAAGAAAAATGTATATAGTAAAACCATTATAAAAATTCCAAAGGTTTTTGGTTTGTGGCTATGTGCCAAAGGGTAGTTCAAGGTGAAAGAACAATTAAAACAGATTTATCCTCATGCAATACACTGTTGGCATGTTAAGAAGGGGGAACTAATTTTTTCTTATAGTTTTTACACCTTTTTTAACTGTTAGTAAAATAAATTTATTTATTTATTTATTTATTTATTTATTTATTTATTTATCTATCTATCTATCTATCTTAGTTATCATTTAACATCTATAAATTATTCAATATGTGTAAAGATTATCAGTTTATGTCAGGTATTTATGTTTGTTAATTACCTGAGGGGTATCTTACCTGACAGGTGTTTGATGGATCATACAGGAACATATCTACCCCAGTCCAAGGAATATCCATGTGATCAGGTAAACAATTTACAATACATAGAAATTAGAAGTGTTTTCAAAAGTATTTTGGGATTTTAATAACAAAAATATGTAAGTATTTTAATTTTTCTTCTGGTAATTATTTTAAATTTTATATTTTCACAAAGTATTTTTTTTTTTAATTGTTGCTTTGATTTAGTGATGATTTGGTGTGTACCTGGAATGATAACAAGATATAAAATGTATGAAAACTTATGTCATGTTCTTATCATCTGTTATTTGGATAGAAATTCATCAACTTTTAATAACACCAGTATGTCAAATTTCTTCTTTACATATTTCTAATCTACACACTCACTTTCCATTACCTAACAGTGTAATTTATATTTTAAAATTTATGTAAAATTTTAATAAATTATGGTATATCAGATCATTAATAGATTATTTTCTTTCTGTTTAGGAGATAATTTGCTAGAAAAAGGGGAATAAAAAGAAAAAAAAAAAAAAAAAACAAAAAAAAAACAAAACAAAACAACATGGGATTCTGGCATCAGTTAGGAGTCCTTCTGTGGAAAAATTTTACAATAAGAAAAAGACAAAAGGTATGTTAAAGTTTATATTTGAATGTAAAAAACTTGTTTTACTGTATCTGTTGATAATATCTTAGATAAACCACATGATAACCTCAGAAATGTGATTATCTGTGTGTGACAGTCCCTCTTGAAGAAAAGTGGTTAATGCTATAATATCCATGATTCAAGAGTTATGTGTATGACCACCAGTAAAGGTTGTGGGTTCAAGCACCAGGCTTCCTAGTATGTCTTTTTTTAAACAGAGCATTTTATTTCTCATTGGTCTAGTCCATCTAAATGATATACATAGAAACCAGGAAAAAACTTTGAAAACTTTAACATGAACCCCTTGTTTTTGTTTGTCATCCACATGCTGAAACAAACATATTGGAAAGAGGAATGTTATTTAGTACACAATTTGAATTCAGTTACCAGATGCTTTTATATTAAGACATTGTCAGACTCCAGAGCACCTGCTCTTTCCTCATAGAGTTCATTTGTTTTAATTTCAGTGCTCTCAAATATTACATGCAAAAATGTACTAGTACATACAATTTTTTATATTTTTTCACATTATGCAAAAGTAGTAGCAAATAATCATGAAATATTACAGTTTTAACTTGCTGTCATCTGATGACTCAAAAATATAAATAATGGTACTTGATACATGCTAAGTATTTTTCTTTTGCAAAAATTAACCATAATTACAATTGTGTATTCATTTTGATATAAAAACTGTTTAAAAACAGGCATGTTTCCTGCACATTTGTCATCAATTTCCATAACCATATTAATGTTCACACTTTCATAGAGACTTTTACCCTCAGGGATAACACTTCACATGGATAAATTAAACATGTTATATTACTATAAATCAGGATAGTTTTCTTACCAGTTTTATTTTCTCTGAACATTTTTTCTTCTTTTTTCTTCTTTTTCTTTTTTCTTTTTTTTTTTTTTTCTTTTTTTTTCTTTTTTTTCCTTTTTTTCTTTTTTTTGTTCTTGTTTTGTTTTGTTTGGTAACATTGATTGTCAGAACAATGACATGCATATAAGTAAAATTAAGTATAGACACATTTTGACAATCTGTGACATATTGAAATTCTAAAATTTGACACCACCACCCCACCCCCATCCCCCCCCCCAACCCCCCCCCCCCCTCCCACACACACACACACAATGTATACATGTATATGAGTGTTTATTTAAAATGTCTATATAAGTTTTTAAGAATATTAACTTCATTAATTAGACAGTCATTAGGTATTATCAGTCATTAACATTAACTTCCTTGTATGTATTAACTTGTTCAGTCACTGCTAAGTCTTCAATGAAGATACCTGTTGTTACAGATACTCTAAATTATATGACAATATGAGCATTTTAATCATTCTATCTGTAATTCTAGATCACTGTTTTAATAAACAAGTTGATATACATTGATTGGATCTGTAAATGCTACTAATAAACTTTATGTAATATTACATTAAAAAATTTCGATTTTGATTTTGTTTTAGTGGCGCCTACTAGCAGAGTTTGTGTCTCCTTTAGGTCTTTTTCTGATATTGGTTGTTATAAGAATGCGACCGGATTTGAAAATCTTTCACCCTGAATGTAAGTATATTTTATAATTGATCTTTTGTTAGAAACACTTGATCCTGTGTCTTCTGTAGACTCCCTACTATTGGAATCACAATACCAGTTTTAATTGTAAATCCAATACAGGGATAATGTATGGTAATTATGGATGAGCATAGCAATTGTCACAGCTAGGCTCAAGAAAAAATTTTTTTAAAAAAAAGTTATTAAAAGTTATTGAATTTTCTATGAAAATCTTGCATAATTCACTGTCACTATCAGTGACTGTAATAGTAAGTAAATTGATAAAATACTAGTACATTAATGTTTGCCATATAGTTATTCAATACTTATTGATTTGGTAGGAAAACTTGACCATAATTTAGTTTAAGTTATATATCAATATACTGGTGTATCATCATCAACTGTAAATGTATTGATAAAACTGTGTCTTATAAGAAAAATGGGTAAAATGGCAACAAGAAACTTGTCATATTAATACAATATATAACCAGGGACAACAATGGCAAATTATCTTTCAAATATAAGTGTCTTACCACTTGGTTCAGCCCTGTCAACCACAAGTGAAACAGGGTTTATATCGTATTGTCCTCTACTGTTTAGCTTGGTACCAGTGTAATGGACTCAGTGGTCTTCACTGTCTATCTGTGACATTCCTTTGACATTATAGACAAATGAACTAGCACTTTAATGGCTACTATAAATGCACAAAACCCACACACTACATGAACTATGTTTAGATTAATCCTTGAGATTAATGAGAAATTTATCTTCGCATAAACTCTCAAAAAATGCTGACACAAATTTAAATTACATTTATCAACCATCATTATTATAACTAGCTGTGATAATAGTCCTCTGTACTAATTTTCTTTTCAGTGGTTTACTTTGTGGATGACTAAACTACCATCTACAATCAACTTTAATGATAAAAATTTAATCTAATTTGACATTTAAATGATGTTTTTTAACATTCAATTAAACAACTAGCATTTTTTCTAGAGTTCAGAGTTTAAGTACATTGGAATCACTCTGTGTGTCTGTCCACACACCTTTTTTATCATATTAACTCAATAACTTCTACATCTATAGATGGATTTTTATCAAACTTTGCACAAGTGAAAACCAACATATTAGACAACATTCAGTATTAAACTATTTCTTTTTGTTGTAGGTCATTTTGATGGAAGAACAATGCCAAGTGCTGGTACATTACCATTCCTTCAGTCATTTTTCTGTTCCTTTAATAACACCTGTCACAGGAAGAAAACTACCAGTGAATTACCTGGAAATGCTGGATATTTTAATCAGTCTATGTAAGTTAATATATGTATAATTATTAAATTTTAATGTTGATTTCTAATGTTAAATCCAATCACAACAGAGATGATAGCGGTTTTAATCAATATTTTTGTGGCATATTCTGCCAAGCTCTTTTTTTCAGAACTTTTTTTATTTCATATAAGCATATGTGAATTTTGTATGTCAACATGGCCTCAGGATACTCATAATATTGCAGTGCAATTATTTGCATTGGATTTCAAATCCAAGAAGTTGATGTTGTCTTATGAAAACAAGATTATTTCTGTGCTTTTCAGTGTATAAGTTTTTTCACATCATCAGATGTATTGATTATGTGGTATACTGGCAAACCTTGTTTATTCATATGGTAACTGTTTTTGACATTATCTGGTAAAAACGTTGTTATTGCAGGAATTTGCAACATAAACTTTTTAATATTGTTCTGTACAAAATTCTATTGGTATTGATCAAATGGTACATTGATGAAGCCTATTCCTTTTCATGAACATGTAATTTTATTCTACATTTTTTTAATACTTTCAGATTGACTCGACTGATAGAGGATGCCTCCAATATGATAAATGATCATATGGATAATAAACTGATAAAAGACATACAACAAGACCTACAGACAGTTTAATACTATAAAGGATAAAATATTCGAAGACACAGCTAAAGGTAGATAACTCTACAAATGACTCATCATACCAACCCAGGATACAAATCCTTGACCTATTGTCTTTTTTTTCCTAATGAGTTTAACTGACTTCACCTAATCTCCTCTTGTAAATTCAAGTTACAAGAGGTTGTCAGAAAATTAACAGAACAGTGTATTCAGCAAAGTTTCTTAACATAATTTCAGACAATACAACATTACTGCTTTGAAAATATCAAAAGAAATTTGTATGATTCTTGGACACATTCCAAGTGAATGACCAACAAGCAATGATAGAAAATAAAAATGTTGTGTTTAGGGCAATTATAAAGTTTCCCAGAAAATGGCAGAACCAAAGAAGAGTCCCTGACAGGTAAAGAAAGCATCCCTTCCAAGAAAATTCAAAACCCATTCAGCTCACAAAGTCATGGCCACTATGTATTAATGATGTTAAAATTGATTTTTTGTCAAATGTAAACCTGCTTGAATCTCTAACACTGGGGTTATTATTTGGATCTAATGCAGAGTTGAGAGTTGCTAAATGAAAAACAGGAGGGGAATTAAAGCTGCACAGGGGAGATTCAACCGCTGTGGTTATTTCCTATTTATAAATTGGAAATCCTATTTTTTGGGAACTAAGTTTCCTGATGAGGACCTCAATTCTATATAGGCGTAGCTGGATGGTTCAATATACATGTACATGTACCTTATTTTTTAACTTCCTGAATCAAACTAGCTAACTCCACTCTGATGAAGACACATATAATAACTGGAAAGGGAAGTTTTCAAGGGCTAAATGAGATTTTAACCTCAGATTCACTGTAGAGGAATTTTTTAAAAACAGTCTGGTTGAGATGATTAGGATTTTTAACATGTATGGAAAAAGAGGATATATATTGCCATATTTCTTCATTGAGTACTAAAATGATTGTCAAATGTTGTTCAGATTTTTTATTGGAAAAGTATTAATTTTTTAACAAGTTATGCATCTATTTTGTAAAAAAAATTTTTTCTTTTGTAGGTTCAATAAAGATTGGTAATTTATTGTTTGATCCTGTTAAAGTTAAACGTTACATGCTGAATATACCACAAATAATTCCTAGTAAAGAAATGATCGAAGGAATGAATAATTTAACATATACCCTCAAAACTGTAAGTATACTATTATACTCTATAGCAGGTTATTTCTGACAATTTTTGCTTGAAAAGGTTTGACGTAAATTTTGGGGTCGCAAATTTGACAAATCCTTTTAATACACCATCTTTATCATTAAACATACTTGTTTATTTGTAATCAAATTTGAAACTGTTTTGAGTTTGATATTTATACAGTAATGTATGTACTTGTATCAATACAAAAACAAAAAACCTGAAGCAATTAATGTTGGGTGCAAAATCTTTCATTCAAAATACTTTGAATTATCGTCTGTAGGATGAAAAACGAGTTTGGGTCATCTGGAGTATGAACTGAGATCGCTTGTTTCATACACTTATTGAATGTCAATCTTATTTCCAGGTTGGTGTTAAGCAGTTGACAGGATTTTTACAAGACTTTGATGCATGTCCCAGTATAGAGCAAGTGGATTCCGCAGAGGATATAAAAAATCTGATATGTCTATCTGGAGGTCTGTCACAGCTGTTTGAGATTGCTGATCATCCTGCGTTGGAGAGATTACAACATAAACTATGTAACATGAGATCTAGTCATTTATACAAACTTTATCAGGATTTTAAGTCTGAGTTCAGTATTAAGTCAGTATTCTTTGAGGTAAGAGAAATATTGTTTTTATTTATAACAGATGGTTCTTTATAAAATAAATTTGTTACGAATATTCTCAAATCATTTAGTTTTATTATCAACTGCTCTATCTCACTTTTTAATTACATGTAATTAGAAAATCTTGATCGACATGAGCTTGCTAACAGATCTCAGTGCCTCTCACCTTTTAAGTTCAAATCCCACTTCGGTGTGAGAAGTTTTTCAAGTTGCTTGTAAAAATTTGTTTTTCTTCAACTCCAATTTTCTCCACTGCTCAAGAACTGATGGTCTTGATTTAGTGACAGAATCTATATTAAGTAATAATAACCACTATCCAAGTATGCCACTATATAAATACATGTATTAAATTTCTGATAGGGTGACAGTATGGATTATTATACCTCTAGTTAAATTCTTGAATTCTGATCAGCTAAAAAGAATTTTGGTATATTTAATGTCACCTCTGTGGTTTCAACATAATATAAGAAGAAAGTCTACATCACAATGTGACATTACCTGACAACACTTAGTAATGATTGACATTATGAAAAATGTCACATGTGCAAAAACATTGTGTTTACTGTTGCAAAAGCATCCGTACATCATGTTCTAAATCAGCACAGTGCTTTTCTCTACGTAATGTTGACTAAGATTAATGTAACAAGTGTCTTGATAAGTAGATAAATTGTTTACAGATGAATGTACCAGATTATGTACTTTGGTTGCACAGTATAGTAAAAGCCAACAATCGGTATAATAAAATTACATTTCTGATAGGGTGACAGTCCATATTGTCACCCCTAAAAATTCATTGTCAACCGCGGCTCGTATACGCATGATTTTTGTGCATGTGACATTTTTTATAATGTCAACCGTTACTAAGTGTTGTCAAGTAATGTCACATTGTAATGTAGACTTTCTTCTTATCTTATGTTGAAACCACAGGGTGACATTAAATATGCCCAAGTTCTTATTAGCCAATCAGAATTTAAGAATTTCACAGAGGTATAATAATCACTATTGGTAGTTGCATTGTCAAATTGATAAATAAATTACTAAAATACTTGATAAATTTCATCAAATGGTAGAGATATCTGATCAGACATTTAAAGAATTTATGAAAGTTACAAAAAATGTAGATTTCCACAAATTATTGCCCAGAACAGTGTAAGTTATAAAGCAAATATTGATAGTGTAACTAGTTAATATTCATGATATTTATATTGTTTCTTTTTTTCAGATATTCAAGTACATATTTATAAATTCAGGGCGGCTACCAAATATTGCGAATATATTTCTCAAGATGCAGAATATATTTCAAGATGTAAGTAATAAGCACCAGTAACTTGGTTTAGCATTAAAATACATTTATAAGCCATTGAAATAAAATGTTAATACTAATGATTTTTAAATTGATTAGGATATTAAAATACTTGTGATACTGTAGCTATAATTGTTTTACAAAAGCATTTCGATATTTATAAAACTGTCAGTAGCTAAAACTGTATTTTATTTGTAGATGAAATATTTAAATGCCTTTAACACAGAGGAATGGAAGTCATTGTCACAAGATCTGAACACAGATAATGTAATGGAGAGTTTGGGATTGTTTGTGTGTGGAAGTAATTCATTTTTAAAAGTAGATGCAGAAGAGAATAATGACTTCATGTCCAAGTTCCAGACGAGTAAAGATAAAGCAGTTGATGATAGTGACAAAGACTTAACTAATGACTACGGTCCTGATTGTAAGTTTTATACAGGTTACTATGGTAACAGTAAAAAGTTTGATAATCAAAGTACATACATTAGACTGAAATTACATATATTTTCACTTACTCATTTGCCATCCAGACCTGCAAGTCACTTGCTCTGTTTGTGGTCCATAGTTTCAAGAGAATTACCGTTATATGAATATAAATGCCATTGATCACATGACTCTGCCTGTTATTAGATATGTTCTGTCCATGATATCACTTGTTACCTATCAAACAAGGTAATTTGCATTTTTTTTTTTTTTTTGATGTCATAAATGATATAATTGGCATAACAACATACAACATACTTCAGTAAGCACAGCAAAAAATAATTCCTGAATATAAATGACTGCAAAATTAATTTTTGAAGTTACAGAATGAAAGAACTTTATGAAAATATTTTTGACAAAAAATATTACCACAATGCAAACCAACCATATTGCACTAAGGTTTGTTGTGTAAAGGATAGGATTGAAAATGTAATGGGGTTTTACACAAGATTATTTCACTTATATAAAATCTATCAGTTCAGGAATGGTGGAGGAAACTGGAGTGCCTGGAGAAAACCACTGACCTTCGGACAAGTGAACTGAACAAACTTTCTTCGCTCTTTACTCTGAAATGAAATTCAAATCTAGGTGGTGAGAGGCACTTGGATGATTTCAATTGTTAAAAAGTCCAGAAGTTTGAGTTTCAAACAGTTTTTTTTTTCTCATTTGGTGACGTGACAGATTTTAAATTTACCCTAAGGTTAGCCTTATGGTCATTAAAGGAACTGAGGAGATACATGTATTTTATTCTTGATGAAACATATACATGTAGAAAATAAAACCATGATTGAGTCAAAGATACACAGATGGAATTACTAATTTAATTTATTGTTTTTTTACTTTGTAAATGCAGATTAAACGTCTATAATATCTTTATTATTGTATCAGTCATATTGTATTACGATTTTTTCAGCTCCAGTTTGTAGAAATCTTGTAAATGCATTAAATGCTAACTTTCAAACTAAAGTGTTGTGGAATCAGTTGAGAACATTTATACTTGGGAAGATACCTTACGCACCAGATACTCCTGCTGTCAGGAAAATTATACAAAAGGTAAAGACTGAAATTATCTTTCCATATTGATTATAAAATAATTATTTTATGTATAAAAGATTTGGGTATAAACCACAATGAGAAAAGATTTTTCATACTTTGTAGAAATGACAGATTTACATGTATATGTTTAATTTTTAAAAATTAATGGATGTATTCTTTGATTTTAATTTTCATTTTCAAATGCAATGTTCCTTCCCTCATCTCAGATCATTTAAACTTGCCTCAAGTCAAATTATATATTGTATTTCAGGCTAATGAGACATTTTCAGACATGTATAGAATGGTTCAGCTAGGAGAGGCTTGGGGAGAATATGTAGATGATATCTTTAGTTATATGGACACAGATAATAATCTAGATCTACTAAGAGTAGGTATTTTGTAACAAATTATATCGGGTGTGTACGGGTATAAAATTATTTATAACAGGTGTGTGTCTTATATTTCGACCATTAAGGATGCCAGAGTCCAATATCAAAGTTATTAATTACAATATTAGGAACTAGATGTGCAGGTATGTGTACATCATGTTATTTTTTCTTTTTTTAGTATAATACTTTTGTTGATGTTGTTGCTTCAGAAACTTTTTTGAATGAATGATACTATTTTTGTATGGTCTTTTTTTTTTAATATGTAGGGAACTTCAGAACTAGATTTTTTGCAATTAATTTATTCCACAGTTAAATCTTTGTTTTAAGTTTTTTGTTATTTTGTTTCAGGCTTTTTCTAACTCTTGTATCTGTGACCTGTTAGAGGGAGGATTACAGTCTACTGCAGTTAATAATGAAAAACTTGCTACATGGCTGAATGGTACTAATGGTGGCTTGTGTCGCAACATCCGACAGCTCCTTAACGATGATGTAACACTAGATGGAACTCACTGGAAACATATATTTAACTACACAAGACAGTTTGCAAGAATAATGGCTAATTATGGACCAGTATGTAAATTTTTTATTTATGCTAAATCTGACATTAAACATTATATAAAATAATAATAATAATAACAATAATAATAATAATGATAATAAGTTATTTTGTTATAGTATCACAAATTAATACACATCTAATAAGTACATACATAAAACAAAGTTTTCTTAATAAAAGTATTAATGCCCAGCCATTACTGACTTATGAGACACTTTCATATTTAGTACATATTAAGACAACTAATTATCCATAAAAATAGCATAAAAAGCATATATGTATGACATGGTTTCAGTTTTATTTTTTATCATGTAAAAATGATCAAATAAAGTTCATTTAAGTCCAATTTATTTTAACTGAATTTTGGGGTTTTTTTTTGGATGTTTAATGTTAATTTCTCTGAAATAGAAATGTTTTCTTACAAATACTATAATAATAGTTTCAATTTTACCTTCTACACATGTGTATTATCTTTTTATTTCAGTGCTTTCTTTTTAATAAATTTGTTGGTTATAAATCAGAACAAGACCTTATAAAAGACAGCATGGCAATGATAGAAAATAGAACATTTTGGGCAGGTAATTATCTTAGTTTTTTAATGAAACAGAATAAAATTATCCTATATAGATAAATGTCATTTGGAAAACCTGTAAAGTCTGCAGTAAAACCTGTTTATAAAGAACACCAATGAACCCCATAAATGTGGACTTTATAGACAGGTATATAAAGGGTCGCTTTAATTGAAATTTGAAGCAAAAAAAACTTAAATCAGGACTAGATGGACAAGTTTTCTTTTTAGAGAGGTGGTTGCTATAGCAGGTTTTGTTGTATTTAAATGTGTTTGATTCAAATCCAAAGAAATAATATTTAATTTTGTTCTATTAGTCATAAAACAAACCCCTCAATTTAATGATGTTAGATGCAATAATGCCTTCTTAAAAGATCTGTTTACTGTCAAAAAAAAATTAGATAAACATGTTTTATGTTTTTTTTTCAGCTTTGATATTTGATGTGAAGGACAAACACCACCTGCCTTCTCATATAACATACAAGATTAGAATGGATATAGATAGAGTAGACACTTCAAAACAGGTCATGGATAGGTAGGTTTAACAGGATTATAACATTATAATGAAATTAACATCAAAACAAGTCATGGATAGGTAGGTGTAACAGGACTATAACATTACAATGAAATTAACATCTTAAGTCATTGATAGGTAGGTTTAACAGGACTATAACATTACAATGAAATTAACATCTTAACAAGTCATTGATAGGTAGGTTTAACAGGACTATAACATTACAATGAAATTAACATCAAAACAAGTCATGGATAGGTAGGTGTAACAGGACTATAACATTACAATGAAATTAACATCTTAAGTCATTGATAGGTAGGTTTAACAGGACTATAACATTACAATGAAATTAACATCTTAACAAGTCATTGATAGGTAGGTTTAACAGGACTATAACATTACAATGAAATTAACATCTTAACAAGTCATTGATAGGTAGGTTTAACAGGACTATAACATTACAATGAAATTACATAAAATAACATTAGAGTAACTAAATAGAAAACAAAGAAGTTACTGAATCATGTTCTGTCTATGATAAAAATAAGTTATGGTTGTCATGGTACTTATTATAGTGATAGTAGTCATAGTAATTATGGTACCCATGGTAGTTATAGTGGTTGTTTATGTTGAATTAATTCAGACATTGTAGTTATGAAAGTAATTGTAATCATGAACATTACACTGATTACAGTAGACATGGTAGTCATGGTAGTTATGGTAGCCATGGTACATTGTAGTTATGGTAGCCATGGTACATTGTAGTCATGGTAAATATTGTAGCCATGGCAGTAATGATAGTAATGGCATTAATAAATGTTTGGTTGTCATAACCCATTGCTGTCATTTTTATACACTCTGTATTTGGACAGTTTCTATTTCAAATTCTAATTTATTACTGATCTCAGTCAATCACAATCTGTTAGAAATGTATATTTCATTTTGAGGAGCTCACCAGTGTTTACAAACACTTTCTGTAGGTCATGAATGATTTATATGAGGTTTGATGTTAAGATAAATACTACTTGTATATTTTGTAGGCTTTGGACCCCTGGATCCAGAAGTAAACCAGGTGAGGACACCAAGTTCCTGACTTATGGATTTGCTTACTTACAGGATATTGTAGATCATGCTATAATCAAGTTACAGACAGGAGTCACAGATGGACTTGGGATTGTACTTCAGCAGTTCCCATATCCATGTTATATACAGGACAAGTGAGTTCCTAACTAGATATATACAGTATGTTTGAAAGAATTCAAATTGTAGTAAAGTTCAGTTACATGATATCACAATATAATACTACAGATTGATGTCTTAGATGGATGAGGAATTGTTCTTTAATAGAAACCTTATCTTTATTTTAACATTTTTAAAATGTTATTTTGCTTTTTAATTCTTAAAGTGCTTGTCTAATTAATAAATTAGCAAGATAAATAATGTCACATGTATATTCATTAGCAAGTCATTTGATTTATGACATTTACAGTTCATTATACACCATTGTTCTTAGATGAAGTTTTTTTTAAACAAAATCAGTCAAAATTTAAATATTTATTTGTATTGTTAAATTATCTGAAACAAAATTATGAGATAAATTATTCCAAGAACTCGCACTGAATTAAAATTTACATTTGAAGAAATTTGATAAAATAAACTCCTTGTATATGAGATGGTATTACCTAAAAAAGAAGTTTGTTAAAATTGTACCTTTTTCATTCCTATAAATGTACAATTAAACCCTTTTTCATTAGTTGTGTTATTGTTATTCAGCTAATCTGTTAATATTTTCTTTTTTTCCTTTTCCAGTTTCATGATTGGAATTTCTATGACATTGCCACTATTTTTAGTGTTAGCCTGGGTGTGGCCAGTTGCTATGCTGAGTAAAAATGTTGTCCATGAGAAAGAGAAGAGATTAAAGGAGATTATGAAGATTATGGGATTAAGTAATGGTGTACATTGGGTAGCTTGGTTCATAACATCGTTTATTGTCATGTTTTTGACTGTGTGCCTGTTAGTCTTTGTCATAACAGTAAGTTTTGTTTCTTTATATGTTGTTCTTCTTCTTGAATATATTGCATTTTGCTTTGTTACATATTTACGACCTAGTTTTTCCCAGCATTTAATTTTCATCTATAACATCATCAGTTTTTTTGTTTAAAATAATGATGTGACTAATTAAAAATTATGATTTTAGAAATATTCTGTAAAAGTTTAATATTTCATGACAAGCAATTTCTGTAATTGTGAATTGAACACAATTGTTAGCAAATATATTAAATCCTAGTTGTTATCTGAAATGTTTTATTACACATTTTTTCCTGTAAACTGATTCTTGATATACATGTACTTACTGGATATTTCCTAAAAGACTTTTTATTTTATACTTTCTAAAACATGCATAAAAAACAATTCAACATAAAAAATATACTGTTTGTAAAATATAAAAATATTGCAAGATTCTGAATACTTAGCTTATACATCTGAATGAAATGTATACATTATTTTTTCAGGCAGGAAGAGTTGTAGAACATTCTGATCCATTTATAGTTTTGTTATTTATGACAGTGTTTGCTGTGTCCACCATCATGCAATGTATCTTCTTTAGTTCATTCTTCTGCCAAGCTAACATTGCAGCATGCTGTGCTGGGTTCCTGTATTTTGTACTGTATTTACCCTATGTGATGGTCAAAGGATGGGAAGAACTTATGTTTTCATGGCACAAGTTTTTAGTGGTAAGTAAGATAAATGTAATAGCACTATAAAGTAGTCTATTTAATCCTTTGTTTGAATTGTTTTCTTGCTGGCAATTACATGGTGGACTTTTGTCTTGCAAAATTTATCAACTTCCTTGAATTATAACTCTAGTTATTTTATTTATTTTACACGATTCTTTATATTTCTATTTTAGTGTACATCATCAAGTGTAGCATTTGGATTTGGATGTACTTACATTGCTCGGTTTGAAGAACAAGCTGTTGGTATACAGTGGGAGAATATTGCTAGCTCACCTATGGTAGATGACCATTTTAATATGTTCTATTGTATTGTGATGATGCTGGTTGACACTGTTATTTATGCTGTACTGACATGGTACATTGAGGCTGTATTTCCAGGTATGTTCTGATATAGAGTGAAAATATCATGATTTATGACATTAATATATATATTACATACACAGAAAGCTCTGCATGTTAAAATTATCAAGCTGCAAAATTTTAATTATTTTGACAACGATACTGACAGCCCTGCTGATATATATACAATAAATGTTATTGAATTTCTATTTCCAGGTCAATATGGAGTACCAAGACCTTGGTATTTTTTCATGCAGAAATCTTACTGGTGTGGGACAAAACAACTGCAAGCTTCCTGTGAGATATGTTTATGAGAATAATATCCAAGAGGCTTATGTCAATATTGAGAGAAGCCAGAGAAAGCAGGAAAACAAAGGTAAGTCTAGTATCAGCATAAGTTATGCTGTATGATGACACAGTTATTTTCTATAATGACATAGGTATGCCCCGTAATGAACAGATTATTCTATAATGACATAGGTATGCCCCGTAATGAACAAATTGCTTTATAATGACATAGGTATGCTCTGTAATGACACAGATTGCTCTATAATAATATAGTTATACTCTGCTATGTCACAGATTTCTATATAATAATACAGTTATACTCTGTTATGTCACTGTTTGCTCTATAATATTACAGTTATACTCTGTTATGTCACTGTTTGCTCTATAAATGTCACTGTTTGCTCTATAATAATACAGTTATACTCAGTTATGTCACAGTTTGCTCTATAATATTACAGTTATACTCTGTTATGTCACTGTTTGCTCTATAAATGTCACTGTTTGCTCTATAATAATACAGTTATACTCAGTTATGTCACAGTTTGCTCTATAATAATACAGTTATACTCTGTAATTACATGATTCAAGTAATATGACACAAAACAGGATTTGTATCAAATCTATATCTAAAGCTGAATGGTTTTCTAATATTGATAATAATCTTGTCATAAAATTTGCTTTTTGCATTGCTTCTGTTATGCCACATAACATTTTTCGAGCCATTATTCAGCTATGCTTATTTTATTTTATTTTCTAATCACTAATATGTTAGTGTTTGTTCACCATTATTGTTAAGCTTTATGTCTTTGTAACATGTGTCATTTTGTTTGCTTTACTTGTTCATCATTAATGAGGTTAATAAGCATGTCATGTGATACCCCGTAACAACTGTTGTTACAAATAGATATGGAATTGTATATGTTTTCCAACAAAAATATCATTTTGGGAATGGAGTGAGTAATTAAGATAACCACATAGTCAAGATTCTTTCATTTATATTGAGGTAGTCAGTCGAGTGGAAAAAATTTGATTGTCCTTTGGCAAGAAAACTGACATACACTTATACATATACTTACATAAGAATCTGCCCTATGTTGGATTCAATCATAGACAATGAGAGAAAAATTGATCTTAAAGTTGGCACATTTGACCATTCAAACACCTAGGCCTCTGTGAATTCAGATGTACACATATGTTATGGGGTATTTGTGTCATTGTACACTCGCAAACTTACTGATAACTTACTAACTTGAGTATCCAGTATAAATTTACATTTTGAATGTAACATACATGCATTATAAGGTACCAAATAGAAAATTTGGATAAAACTAATGTTTAACTATATTTTATATGTAAATGTTTTTGTTATTAAACATCTTATAGACCATGCAAAGAATTTTCATCTGAGAAGCAGAAGACAGTCACATGAAGTACCTTTATACCAAAAACAAGACATGTTGGAATACATTGGTTATTATAATGGTGAGGTGTAACTGGAATTTTAGTTCTGAAAATCACTCAAGTGTGTACATTTACCAATATGAATTTTTGTCACCTTCAACAAATTTTGATACATACAGTTTTAAGTAACTTAAAGTAACATCCAGTTACAGTGGTTCTTGTCTTTTGCTGGCTGTATTATAAATTTGAAAGCTTTTTAATGGTGCATTACTTATACTGCTGCTTTAAAATATACACATATAGCTGGAAGCTATAGCACTTTTACTCTTTAGCTTGCTTTTAAATATAACTTGCTGCACAAGCCTTTTTATAATTCCTAATGACTAAATGACATTGTAACTTCTGACTTCCTGAATTCCAGGTGAGCAGCCTTGGGTCTAGTTAGGATTTTACTTGTATGTATGTTGATTTTAATGGATAAGATTAATATAATTGTAGGTGGAGTACATTTAGAAGCTGAGCCCACAAATTATCCACTTGGAGTTTCTGTCCAGAATTTAAAGAAAGTTTACAAACCAGGAAATAAAATAGCAGTTGATGGACTTAATATCAATTTCTATGAAGGTCAAATTACATCATTTTTAGGCCATAATGGTGCAGGGAAGACAACTACAATGTAAGTTTAATGGTAATATTGATATCTGGGGTTTATCAATGATCTACATGATAATAAATAACCTGAAACATTTTGGTGTTATTGAACACAGTATCAAATCTTTCAAAAGTTCTTTTATTCGTAAATGATAAATTCAACCTGGTCACATGACAAGACATGCAGCCTGTATAAAGGATTTTTATCATACATTTAAAGAAAACCTATACTCATTTTCCTTTATTTGTTATATCAGATGTTGACATTATATTGGGGTTTGACAAAACTTATGGGGAAATTTACAAAGAAAAAAAAATCAAATTTCATCTATTTTACACAGTCTCATGGTCTTTTCAGATATCACAACTTTAAGAGGAAAAGTATTAAGCTGTATAAGCCACTTGGTTATATCTCATGGCAGTAAGTAAGGTGGCAAAATTATCAAGGGGCATAATAACAAGGTTTTATTGTATAAACATTGATTAACTTCTTTACTTTGGTATTTTATATACAGGTCAGTACTGACTGGACTATTCCCACCAACAGAAGGGACGGCCTTTATATATGGACATGATATAAGAACAGAGATGAATGAAATCAGACACAGTATAGGAGTTTGTCCACAACATAATGTACTGTTTGATCTGTAAGTTTGATGACCTCAGTGATTCTGTAATGATAAACAGTCACTTCACGCTGCATCAAAATACAATAAAAGTTTAATCTTACCATAAAGACGAGCATTTATATACCAATGATAAATAAATAAATAAATGAATGAATGAATGAATGAATGAATGAATGAATGAGTTGGTCAGTCAGTCACTCAGTCTTTAGTCAGTCAGTCAGTCAGTCTGTCAGCCAATCATTCAATAAAATATTTTTATGTGCATAGATTTATGCATGCTGACCTATCACTCAATGTCCCAGTAAATGCCCTGTGTTTAAATTTTTAAATTTAATTGTATTTCTTTTTAAGGTTAAGTGTAGAAGAACACCTTTGGTTCTTTTCACAATTAAAGGGTTTAAATCGTAAAAAGTCACAGAAAGATATGGAACAGATGCTGGTGACTTTAGATTTAGTCAACAAAAGGAATGAGTTTCCCAAAGCTCTGTCAGGTTTGTAGAATTATTAACATTGATATTTATATACATGTAATTTACACAGGTTTTTGGTAGATCATATTTTCACAGGTACCCTGTACAGGATTTATGTATCCTGAGCTGCAGAATAAGTAAAAATAATTCTCAATTTATTTGATAATTTTTCTTCTTTGATGCACAACTTTAAATTTTGTCATTTTGTTTGGAAGATAACATTTAAATGATGGTGGGTGCAAAGATGACATTACTAAGATCGGTTGCCCTTTAGCTGAATTCTGTAATTGGATTGATATAAGATATGTAAATTTTTAAACTTATATTAAACTAGAAGAGTTCATTAATTAAAAATGTCCTATTTACTTTTGACTAAATAAATATAAAACATAGAAGAGATTGTGCTACAGTAGTCCCGCAATATCACATACATGACTTAATCACTAGCTCCTTAATGGAAAATCGTGTAACCTGGTAATGCTGTAGTACAAAATGAACTACTACAGTAGAATCTGAAAACTCTACTCTAAACCCAAAAAATTGTCTAAGCTATCATAAAATATTTGCCAAAAAGGTGTTCACATAAGACATGTTGCATTTACATTTTAATATTAAGTGTTAATTCAGCTCCATTATTAAATACAAGCTTAATTTGATCTTTTTATAGGTGGTATGAAGAGATTATTGTCTGTTGCCATGGCATTTGTTGGTAATGCTAAGACTGTGATTTTGGATGAGCCAACAGCTGGAGTTGATCCTTATGCCAGGAGAGCTATCTGGGATCTTTTGCTGAAATTTAAACAAAGTATGTAACTTTTGTATTTATTTTCTTATTAGTAATAAACATCATTAAATAGGGAAAAAAATTCACTATTTTATTTTATTTTTAAATATAAACAGTACATCATTTTTAGCTCACCTGAGCTGAAAGCTCAGATGAGCTATTGCTATCCATCTCCGTCCGTCGTGCGTCGTTCTGTCATGCGTAAACTTTTTACATTTTAATCTTCTCCTCCAAAACCACCAGGCCAAATTTAATGAAACTTGGTAACCATCATGCCTAGGTGAAGCCCTTTCAGATGTGCACAAATGAAGGAGTTATGTCCCCTTGGGGCCCCACAAGGGGGGAAATAGTAAAAAACTTTAAAAATCTTCTCCTCTGAATCTACAAGAGATATACCTTAGTAATTTCATTTATAACATCCTTAGGTCATCTATTTTCAGATTTGCACAAATGATAGCCATGGGGCCCAAAATGGGGAAATTGTAAGGCACTGAGTGGGGAAATTGCTAAAAATTATATATTTGTCACTATATCTTGAAAACTATCAACTTTCTGTATAGGCTTGTATATTAGAATATTGTAGGTATTGACATGACAATCATTTTGATGTATGGATCAAGGTCATATGTTGAAAGGTCAAGGTCACAGCTGCAAAAGAAGACTTAAATTGCCAATTATCTTGAAAACTATTAACTTTTTGTATAGGCATGTATATGAAAATATTGTAGGTATTGCATCAACGATCATTTTGATATATGGTTCAAGGTCAAATGTTGAAAGGTCAAGGTCACAGCTGCAGAAGAAGACTTAAATTGCTAATAATCTTGAAAACTATTAACTTTTTGTATAGGCATGTATATTAGACTATTGTAGGTATTGAAATGACGATCATTTTGATATATGGTTCAAGGTCATATATTGAAAGGTCAAGGTCACAGCTGCAAAAGAAGACTGAACTTGCTAATTATCTTGAAAACTATTAACTTTTTGTATAGGCATGTATATTTGAATATTGTAGGTATTGCAACAACGATCATTCTGATATATGGTTCAAGGTCATGGGTTGAAAGGTCAAGGTTACAGCTGCAACAGAAGACTTAAATTGCTAATTATCTTGAAAACTATTAACTTTTTGTTTAGGCATGTATATTCGACTATTGTAGGTATTGACATGACGATCATTTTGATATATGGTTCAAGGTCATATATTGAAAGGTCAAGGTCACAGCTGCAACAGAATACGTAAATTGCTAATTATCTTGAAAACTATCAACTTTTTGTATAGGCATGTTTATTAGACTATTGTAGGTATTGGCATGATGATTATTTTGATATATGGTTCAAGGTCATATGTTGAAAGGTCAAGGTCACAGCTGCAAAAGAAGACTTAAAATTGCTAATTATCTTGAAAACTATTAACTTTTTGTATAGACATGTATTAGAATATTGTAGGTATTGACATGACGGTCATTTTGATATAGGGTTCAAGGTTATATGTTGAAAGGTCAAGGTCATATCAACATAGGAATACTAAAATTATTAATTATCTTGAAAGCTATTAATTTCATGCGTAGGCATGTATATTAGAATATTGTAGGTATTGACATGACAATCATATATGGTTTGAAGTCATGTATGTTCAAAGGTCAAGGACATAGCTGCATAATTATACTGAAATTGATTAATGATTGCACTACATTTACTTCATGCTTATTTTATAAGGTACTTATAAATGAAAAGTAAGTGGATATATTTCTGATTAAGTTTTGTGGGAGTTCTTAACTTGAGAAAACTTTTAAAGTTTCTGTACTTAATATATTGTCTATTGCACTTTGCAAACAATATTAGACATATCTTCAGGTGAGCGTTAAGGCCCATGGGCCTCTTGTTTTTCTATAAGAGCTTTTTTTTTACTTTTATGATCAAATAAAATAGGGTCAGGGTCATATAGCCATGACTTTTGAGAAGCTTGGCAGCGAGAAAGACCAGTTGATTGAGGTAAATGGTAGAATCATTTTACTTTATAGAAGTAGGTGGAGTTTGATGTCATTGACACAGTTAGTATAAATAGTTTTTTTCTCTGCTATATAAATTTGTGGTGTTTAGTTATAATTACCAATTTGTTTTCTATGACATTAAGTTTATCATTCACTATACTGGGTTTTTATTTTATATATTTCAGATAGAACAATTATTTTATCAACACATCATATGGATGAAGCTGACATGTTAGGAGATCGTATAGCCATTATAGCACACGGTAAACTACGTTGTTGTGGATCAAGCCTCTTTCTGAAGTCACATTTTGGTAATGGCTACTATTTGACCTTGGTGAAGGACAGTAAATTGGATGAAGACAAACCAGAAGGCACCAGACAATATGACCTTGTCAATACTTCATATATGATATCAGAAAATGACAATGCTGGATTTATCAATGAGTATAAGGTAACCATGGAAACAAGTATACTTATGGTATTCACATCTTTAATTTATTTTATTGCCTGAATGTATAATCATAAACTTTGTAGATTCTGTGATTCAAAAAATTATTTGTACATGTATAATTGTTTTATAACATCACTTTATTCTGTGGTGTGTATGAAATGGGGAACTTGGTTTTGTATATGAAAACATTGATGTTGTAAAGCAAATAGATTTTTTTTTATAAATGTATATTGAAATTTTATGTTATGTTATGAATTACATATCTTGAGTGATTCATTCATACTTATTTGTAAATTTAGATACAGAAATCAGCAAGATCACCATTAAGTTGTCATGACAACAGTAAGAAAGGACCTGATAGTGTTGATGACAAGTCAAGTTTACCTTTTGAATGTGAGTTTAGTGAAAAATACAAATCTTTGTTCAACATTTATATGAAAATGAACTATTTATTTTTTTATTTATTTATTTACTTATTCCTTATATCAATAGTTTGATTAAGGTTTTTCCAGTTTGCTAGTCAAAAAGTTTGAAAAAAAGAAGAAAATTTTCACTGAAGTTGCATACTTACTTTTATCTCAAGTCAAACAGAAATTTGAGTTGTTCATCAAGTAAGTAGGAATAAAATCTTCAATAAGCAACTTTTGTAACTTTCCAACTCAGAATTTTTTTTATTTTATGTTATTTTAATGTATTTATTTTATATTAATTTTTGTTTTATTTTTGGTTTCTTTTCTTTTATTTTGTTGTGTCTTTGTTTCGTTTTGTTTCGTTACATTTCATTTTATTATATTTTATTTTGTAGTGGACAAGATAGCAGTATTTATTCAGAAGTATGTACCTAATTCAAAGCTTGTAGAAGACAACAATGCAGAATTAACATTTCAACTGTCTACACAGTCAGGCCATAATGGAGATATTGTCAACTTGTTTAAAGAGCTAGAAAAATGTCACAAAGAATTGGGAATTTCAAGTTTTGGTATATCTGACACTAGGCTTGAAGAGGTATATACATGTATATTTCAAAATTTTTCAAATGGTTGACATGGCAACCAAATTCCAGTGTAATTGATATAATTGTTGTTCAAGATTGTTTTTTTTTTTTTTTAAACTTAATGCTAAGTGAAGTCATTTAATTGTTTTCAGTAAGAATTTCTTTCTTTAAAACTGTTATAATAATTTTATTTTTAATTGTCCATCAAAAGTCACAAGTTCTTTGTATCAGTGGCCTCAAAATATTTATTTTGTTTTGTTTCTATATTTAGTTTATTTAATATGTGAGTTCTGGGTGGTCACTTCCGTTATAACCAAGTACAAGTACATGTTTCAACTACAAATGAAAACCTTTTATTGTATTATTTGACTTACTTTTTGGCTGGTTGGTTGGTTTATTGATGTTTAATGTCACATGAGCAATTTTTCAGCTATTCATAAGTTTTTTCATTATTCTTTAGAATTATTTTTAAAATAAGATCTTGTGTGATGTTGCTTTTACTTTCAGGTTTTTCTGAGGGTTGCCAGGGAAACTGATTTGAATGATGTTATTGAAGATGAAAATGAACAAATAATGATAGAAGAAACTACTGATGGTAAGTTCTTGTAGATATATAAAATTTATATCACAATTAACACACATTCTTGAAAAGGTACATGTATGTACATTTAAAATTTTTCCTTTTAAACATGTAAGAGTTTTTTTTGTTTTATTCAGGGTTCGATTTTCACTGACAAATTCCAAAATATTTTAATTTAGACAAGCTTTTGTTTTTGTTTTGTTTTTTTTTGTTTTTTTTTTTTTTTGAGGGTTCAGTTTTAACCAACAAGTTTCAACATATTTCAATTAGGACAAGGTTTTGGTTCATTCAGGGTTTGGTTTTCGCCAACAACTTCCAACTTATTTTATTTAGATAAGTTTTTGGTTTATTCAGGGTTGATATTTTATCCAAAGAGTTCAATGTATTTAGATGTATAGTTGATGTTAATATTGAAATGCCATCCATTATCAATGTTATGATAATTGTATTAAACTGAATTTATTTTATTTTTAGACATACCTGGATCATCAGCTGAAAACTTTCACCATCAACAATGTTATAAAGTAGAGGGAAAATCATTAATTTTCAAACAGTTCATTGCATTACTTATTAAACGTTTTCATCACTTTAGAAAGAGTAGAAAAGGATTCCTTTGTGAGGTTAGTTTGATTGTTAACTGTTTTTATCACTTTGGAAAGTGTATAAATGGATTATTAGATGAGGTTGATTACTTGTTTGAAGAATTTTCTATAGACACTAACTAGCATTAAAAATCATAACACATGTTTAGCTGCTTGTCTGTACAAAGTACAGAACAGCTTATACTCTACCTCCTGGAGACTCTCACATCGGGAGATCAGTTTCAGAAAATTTGTCAACTGTCTTGCTGAAGCTTGGTGGTTTTCTTTGGAACATCAAGGGTTCTATACCATTCAAAAACTGACCACCTTTTATGCGAAAGGATCTTGACTAAGGCATAAAATAAGAATACCCAGCAAAATGAACTAGTTAATATTGAGTTACTAGTAAAATAAAATTTAGTTAGTGAGAGATGTTGTGACCTGTATTCTTTTCCTTAAGACCACTCACTTCACTGGAGCCTCTTAATGGTAAAGAATTCTTGACTTTAAATTATTTTGATCCAGATTGGTTGTGGGGGTGGGTGGATTAAAAATAGTGTTATCGAGTAATTAAAATAGTGAATAAACCATTTTTAATTACGTTTTTTTTTCCATTCCAGATTGTGATGCCTGCATTGTTTATCCTGTTGGCCATGTTTTTCTCAGAGACAAATCCCCCGTTTACTGATCCTCCTCCCCTAGAGCTGCATCCCTGGCATTACACACCAGATAGGGGAGACAGACATCTTTACACTTTCTACAGGTATGTTTGTTTTCTTCCTATTTCTGAGAAAGTATCAGTTTTAAAAAGTGCAGTGACAGAGGTGACTTTAGTAGTGTGAATATGGAGGGTATTAATTAATCCAAAGTCTTCATTTAGCATGCTAAGATAAAACTCTTATTTTGTAATCTATTGAATTTAGGAGTCTCAACTGAATTAAGTACATGTACCAGGTACATGTATTTTCTTTTTCAAAACTTTTGAATCTTTTAAATCTTGTAATATCCTTTGGTGAAATTTTTTAATTATGCTTGGATGAAAATTTTCAGAATCTTGTTATTATTATAATAATGTGTTAAAATCCTGTTAGTAAAGGGCTTAAATGATTGTACATACTATACTATATGTTTTTAGTTTTATAAAAAAGAAAAATGTAGAAATCTTTTTATAGAGCTTTTACTATTGCTTTATATTTAGTACTGGTACTTTGATAATTTTTTAGGTGTATTGACACTTAATTCAGCTTTTTGTTGTATGTATTTTGTTAATTGTACCTTGTATATTGTGTCTATTTCAGTATTGATTCACATAACAGTTACCTTGGTGACAAGGCAGAGGACTTATTATTGTCATTTCCTGGCATTGGTAATAGATGTATGAAGTCAAATATCAAAGCTGTAGAGTAAGTTACATGTGTACATATAGAGTGCTAAATTAATATTAAACTATTTCTTAAACTTTGTGGGGCTTGGGTTGTCTTAAGTGTACACTTACAGATCACAGTCTAGGTTTGAATTCCTCTTTGGCAGATCCAAGTGTGAGAATTTTTTTCAGTTTGCTTTCTTGAGGTTAGTGATTTTCTCTGTGTACTCCGATTTCCTCTACCTCCCCAGAACTGGCCACCTCTATATCAGTGAAAGAATCTTGACTGGGGCATAAAACACTATTACTCCACTCCATTCAACTCTTAAACTTTGTTTTGGGATATAAAAGAATCATCCTTTCACTCTGTCTGTATGTTGATTCCAATATCGTATTCACTTCATAATTCCACAGCTATGGATATATTACATTTTTTATCATGCTTGGCACAAAAGTATATGTGTACCAAAATTAGATGAGGTGTCACTTGTACAGATGAAATATGTCCTACCTTTATACATGAAGGTAAAAAATCAGTTTTATTGTTTGTGTTACATTATGTCTAAACTATTAGAGTTATCGCCCTTTATTAATCACTGTTTGCATGTATATAAACCCGGATGTATGTATGACATATGTCTTATGACTTCAATTCTACGTCATTAAGGGATATATTAAAACTGTCTACCATACAGTACAGACATGTTGTCTTCTGTATACAATGCCCACAATAGAAGAAAACGTAACAGTTTGGGCTAAAAATACTTATGGCTTTATGTGAAGGTAACTGTGGCTGTCTTAAGTCTGCTATTGGTTATTATATTGTCAATGAATTATGATGACTTACTTATTATTATACTTATTATTATAATTGTTTATATACATGTTTCTCTATTTAAAGCAATTATCCATGTGAATCAGATAAAGTCAGCCATACTCCGTGGACTAAAGTGAAACAAGCCAATGATAAAGAGGATAAACCTGAATGTTCTTGTGCGACAGGAGTACAACATTGTTCTGTTGGTATGTATCAGTTATAGTGTTCAAACCAGAATAAAATAACACTGCATTCAATAGAACCAAGAAATATAGACTTACTGAGCTTGATAAACTAGTATGTAAAGGTTCAGTTTAGTTGAAATAGGTGTTCTGTCTCACAGACGAGATCTGTTTACAGACGTAATAACCAGCAAAATAGAACTCAACATCTGAGTAGACTACTTTATGATGTACTTATTCCGAATTAATGTTATGTGTGGTAAAAGCTACAATATATAAAAAAGACAGAATCAGAAATAAGGCGAGGTAGCGTATTAAATATATTTATATTGTGTAATGAGAGTATCTGCCACGTCACGTGACCATGGACTGGGCTGATAAACAGGATCTAATTTACCTAGAATTTGTAAAGTATTAATTGCTTATAAATTACCTATCAAGGTAATAAATGAAATAATTCCATGTATTAAATATATATTGGAATATGATATTAAGACTTACACTGTGGTGCCGTCCATAGAGTTTTAACCAAAAAGGTGTTACACTGCGTGATGACTCTAAAAGTGCATATATATGTGAGTGAGGCGGATATACGATACAGTATAAAAAGTGGAAGTCTAAATAGAAAATAAACTCAGGATAGGTTTGAACAGAAACCTGATAACATTACAATAGGGAACTAACAAAAATCTTAAAAGAAATGGTTACTGCAGTTAAGATTGTTCACTGCAGTGTTAGCATATTATGCTTATATGTCAATAAATAAATGCATTTCAACTAAGAGAGCAAACATGTAGGAACTTATGAAAAAGAAAGAGCATTAAGGCGAATTGTTTTCATTTGATGGTATAGAAATACTTGTGTCATTACTATTAAAATAAAAACCAGTAGAACTTGGAAACTGGAACTTTGTTATGTAGAATATGACTGATTTCTCTAAATTATTATATGTACATTGTACATTGTATTTTGTTAAAATGTTTTTTCCATGTTATCTTTTGAATTTGATAAATCTTGAAAATCAAATTTTAATTCTAATTAGAATTATCAAACTTCTATTATACATGTATTACTAAAGACATTTAGAGGAAAAAATATATATTTCTATGTATTTTTTTCTTTTAAAGGTTTCCATGAGCCACCTAAGACATATTTAGCTTCAGAAGATTATCTCTACAACTTAACTGGAGAGGATGTTAGTGATTGGCTGGTTAAAACAACCAATAGATACATCAAACGAAGGTAAGAGTTAAGATGATTGGCTGAGATACATAAAACAAATATAATAAGAGGATGTTCAACAACACATGCACTTTCTAATTCACTTGAGTGGAAGCAAGCAATAAAATTGTGCCCTGGTTATTTTAATTATCTTGATGCTATATCAGTTATCTCCCTTAGATCCACATATGTCTGGAGTACAAACTGTCGTAATATAACTTATTTTGTTATGTTTTAGGTATGGTGGATTATCTATTGGTGAAGGAAATGTATTCGCAAATCTTAATGTGTCACAGATAAAGGTCGTGTTTGAAAGACTATCACTTTTGTCTGCTGGTGGTAATACAAAGTCCAAAACAGATTCTTCTATGTGGTTTGATTTTCAACAACTACTAGAAAAAGTTGCTGTAAAGAATGTGTCAAAGGTAGTAAAATTTAACCTAAATACTATTGTTATACTGAGATACCAGATTATTACTGGCACATGCTTCATGGCTGGTCAAGATACAAGTAAAAATAATACAATAAGTCATTTAATCTAATAGAGATGTTGTTTATGCTAGCTAGTCTTTAATCTGAAAATGATTCAAAATATTTTCAATTGTGTGGATTTATCTAAATTTAGTTTATTAATTTTAATTGTAATTAAGAAATTGGATTTGTTTATGTGTCGTGCAACACTTTTTGTCTATGATTACAACCATTTGATATGGAATTGATAATTTGATGTTTGTATATAAAGATATTCTAATTTCAGAGATTTAATCATTAATATTTTCCACAATTCAAAACGTTTATGGCAAGTGTTACCTAATTTCCTGCAAAATAATGGCTACATATTTTGGCAATCCAATATGTTTATGTTTCAAATGTATAAGTTAAAAAAGTATTTAGAACTATAATATATGTTATTTTCTTTTCAATTTTAATAAGGTTTGGTTTAATAACAAAGGCTGGATAGCTGGTATATCTTATATGAATGTCATGAACAATCTGTTACTAAGGAGTTATCTCCCTTTTGGAAGAGATCCTAGAAAGTTTGGTATAACAACCATCCATCATCCAATGAATTTAACTAAACAACAGCTGAGTGAACAAACAATGTAAGTAAGAAAAGCAAACACTAAAACTTTTAGTTTAAAACTTAATTTTTTATGAAAAGCCCAGAAATAAACAAGAAAATGAAAATAATTATTTCTAATCACACAATAATGCAGAAATAAAAAATATTTTAGTCAAATGTAAGTATTTGACAAATCAAGATGTACCATTTTTTTTATTATAACATTGATTTTATGAAACTATTACAATTTATTTCCATAAAATGGCAATTTCATGTAAAATAAAATTATTTTATGATTTTTCAAAGTTTTCATAAACTACTGTAAGTAGAATTTAAGAAATGATACTTTGACACAAAAGCTAAGCAGCTTCATATTGCATACTCCATCAAAATACAGGGTCCTTAGTGGGTAAATGTATAGAATATGCTTACAGATTACATTGCCTCTCACCACCTAGTGTAGGATCCCCTTTGGGCAATATTAGTGAGAGGAAGTTTGTCAGTTTGCTTTGCCAAAAGTGTTCTCAGGCTACCCCAGTTTCTTCCACCCTTGAACTGACCTCCCCAATATAAATGAAAGAATCTTGACTTATGCATTAAATGCCATTACTCCACTACACTCCCATTGTAGCAAATCTCGTATGGAAGAGTTTAAAATACAGTTCAATTATAAGTCAAGCTGACAAGTCAAAATGACTGTAAGTGTTTGAAAATGTAAAACTTATGTTCGACCATGATTGACTTTTACAATTTTATTGTTATTTTTCAGATATAATGCAGAGACAGACAGTGTAGTGGCTATCTGTGTTATATTTGCCATGTGTTTTATTCCAGCAAGCTTTGTTATGATCCTGATTGAGGAAAGGGTCTCCAACTCTAAACATCTACAGTTTGTTAGCGGAGTAAATCCTGCAGTGTACTGGGTCTCAACTTTTGTATGGGATATGGTAAATATATAAAACATTTATTTTACTTGACTTACTTTTGTTCATTCTCTTTTGTATCATTGAAAATTGTCCATACCTAAGTGTATAAGCACATGTATGTCCCAAACCTGTAATCTTATCCAAGAATCAGTCATAGTTTCCTGTGGGTGCTCATCCATTTGAAAGCTGGGTTTACTGCAGGGTGCAATTTTAAATGTTTTGCTAGAGACATGCCTGTCAGACCAGCTGAGACTCAAATCTGCATCCCTTGAATCATAAACCCACATCCTTATCCTCTCAACAACATGTATGCACATCCATAATATAACAAGTCAGTATAGAAGAAATTTTTTTCACACTATGGTCAGTTTGGAGGGGTATTAAATCCAAGGTTGTTAGAGTGATCCTTAAGTGCCACTTTTGACTTCTTGATGGCAAGTACAGTCCCCTACTGGCCTAAATTCTTGGTATGTCTTATCTAACTTAATTACACACCTTATTTTCCAGGTATTTTACAGTGTGAAGCTCGTAAATTATTTTGACGAATTATGTTTATGTATATTTTTTGGTATTACTCTCATTTATTAGTTAAGATTTTGTGTTTTATTTTCCAGATTAATTATGCCATACCAGCAGTCTTGTGTATAATAATATTTATGATTTTCAACAAAGAAGCATATGTTGGTGTCAGAAACTTCCCATGTTTGGTAGCACTCATGTTTCTTTATGGGTAAGTAAATATAGCAGTTTATAGATGTAAAAAAAACCTGACTGAAAAATATGTTAAATTGGGAAAAAGAGTAAATAAATATATTGTGTAGTAGAATGAGTGGAATAAAAAATAAGAATTTGTTGATTGATTTTTGCAATGTTTACATTGTTGATCCTTAAATGTTTGGAGAAATATTTTAACATGCCTATATGAAGTACAAAAACACTTATATGATAACCTTGTAGTAAGAATCTTTGCCAAGATCTTTTTTTATAACCTATGACTAATATTAGCAGCATTGTCCAATGTTAAAGTTTTTTAACAGAAAAAGCTATGCTTTAACCCTTCTGTGAGCATCATTGTCCAATATTGAAGACCAAGAACTTATGCCATACCTTTGACTTGAGCATCATTAAGGAATATTATATTTTTAACAAAAAAAAACTTATGTCATAACTTAGATGTTAGCATTGTTTTGTCATAACCTTGATGTTAGCATTGTTTTGTCATAACCTTGATATTAGCGTTGTAATGTCATAACCTAGATGTAAGCATTGTTATGTCATAGCCTAAATGTTAGCATTGTTATGTCATAGCCTAGATGTTAGCATTGTGATGTCTTAACCTAGATGTCAGCATTGTGATGTCATAACCTAGATGTTAGCATTGTTATGTTATAGTCTAGATGTTAGCATTGTGATGTCATAACCTTGATCTTAGCATTCTTATGTCATAACCTAGATGTTAGCATTGTTTTTCATAGCCTAGATGTTAGCATTGTGATGTCATAACCTTGATGTTAGCATTGTTATGTCATAACCTAGATGTTAGCATTGTAATGTCATAACCTTGATGTTAGCATTGTTATGTCATAACCTAGATGTTAGCATTGTTATGTCATAGCCTAGATGTTAGCATTGTGATGTCATAACCTTGATGTTAGCATTGTTATGTCATAACCTAGATGTTAGCATTGTTTTCTAGTGTTCCAGATTTTTCGTAAATTCATTTTAGTTTATATGGATTTATAGCCAAGCTGACTGGTATTGTTCCTTTTTTATTATTTAGTTGAAATGAATTTTGGAGTCTCAGATTTATATGACTTACATGCAGCCTTGTATTTGATTGACAGGTGGGCCATGATACCTCTGATGTACCCATTCTCAAGAGTATTTAATGTACCCAGTACTGCCATGGTAACCCTCAAATCCATCAGTATATTCCTGGGAACTACTTCAACACTAGCTACATTCATTTTAGACTGTCTAGAAGATGAAGATAAGGTGAGACAGAAAGTATTATTATAGTACATACTTATTTGAAATATAATAATGGTTGCCATGGTTTCCATCCATAGTAGAAATGTGTGTCCGCGTGATTATTTTTGCCTTTAACTAGTGGTTCAAGGACTTTGGTTTCAACTCTGGGAAGAATGCATGATACATACACAAGCTAGACATATCATTTTTTTTATTATTTCAATTCACCCAACTTGTAAATGAATGGATAGCAGTTGAAATGCTAGATGGGGTTATATTACATTTAAGACCCATCTAAAGTGTGTTGTTCGTTTCAGTCACTTAATGTCATTGAAACCAGAAGACTAGTATAAAGACACTTACCAGTTGGTCAGTAATTGGTAACTCTAAGGTAGATAAGAAAGAAATCAAAATTTACATTTTTCATCTCATATAATGACCTTTTTTTTTAAAAAAAAAAATTAATGATAATTGTTAACTTGAAATTTTAAACATTACATGGAAATTTAAAGACAAAATATTACTTATCCATCTATTTGTTTCTGTTGTCAATACATATCAACACATATTGGAACTCTATAAATCTGTTTGTTTTGCTATGTTTAAAAAAAACATTTTCTCTTTTTTAGGAACTAAAGAGAGTAAACCACATATTAAGACAAGTGTTACTTATACTGCCTCAGTATTGTCTGGGTCGAGGTTTACTGGATATGTCACGAAATCAGATGCATGCCGATACATTTAAAAGATTTGGTGAGCATTTCATATTATTTTTATAACGAAGATTCTTTAAATATGAAATTTGCAACTGAATAACATATACTATATAGCCAGTAGTCTCCGAAATATTGACAATGAACTTTATCTTACCATGTTGACCAAAAAAATTGACTCCTTTTGCTGGGACAATTCAGAAAGGTAAAATTGCCATTTTTAAAAGTTATATTGGGAGAGGATTGGGATTTTGTTTTACCCTGACTGGCTTTTGTTGTTTATTTACAGGAATTGATCATTTTATTAGTCCTGTTTGAATGGTGGGAGAGGATTGGGATTTTGTTTTACCCTGACTGGCTTTTGTTGTTTATTTACAGGTGTTGATCATTTTATCAGTCCATTTGAATGGTCTCAAGTTGGAAGAAATCTTCTATCACTGTTTGTCTTGGGATGTACCTTTTTCACCCTAAATCTGTTGATTGAATATGGTGTATTTACAAGGAAAAGGTTAGTGCTTTTTTTATTTAAGAAAAATCAGATTCAAAAGTGGGATGTTATCACAGTTTATATAATTTAAAGAAACTAAGTAGCATTGATTCAGTATATAAGTAATATTGCTTAATTCCAGAAAATCGGATAGACCTGATATGATTGAATTTTTTTCTTGATGTTTTTGAACTCAGATTATGACATCGTTTGTGATTATGATTCAAGTGTCACATGATTTACAGACCTTAAACAACCTTGACCAGCAATGTCACAACAGCAGCTTAGTAAAAAATATTTATATTTGCAATTATGAAAAATCTAAAAACTATTCTATTTACAATATGCAAGATAAAAATAATTTAAGATAAAAATATAAAAATTAGGTAAGATTGCTTATTTAACTTATTCAGGTGTAAGCTACAAATAAATAACAAAATTACAGATTCACATGTTAATTTATCATTGCCTATACTATTCATTTTGGTTATTTTGTTTTACCTTGTGCATGTTTCTGTTAAATTTAGAGAGAAGTTTATTCTAAGTGGTTTGATGTATGAAGAGGAAGATTTTGATGTAACAAGAGAGAGAAGTAGAATATTAGGTAAAAGAGCTACAGGTGACATCATCAGAGTGGAAAATTTAACAAAGGTAGGGTATATAGGAGTGACGTAGCAATAAATAATTTCATTTTGGAATATATATGTAAATGTTGCAATAATAATAAAAAACCCATATATATAGGACACAGAGAAAACATACATGTATGGTTAGAGCACAAAATGAAAAACAAATATACAAGACACCATATGGAACACAAAGGTTGTAAACTACTGTATAATCATTAATATTCGTTGAGTTAAAATTTCGTGGTTTTGCATTTTCAAAAAATTCTGTTGGTAGAAATTTTCGTGGAATTCAGTTTTGTGAAAATAAATCCCATTGAGGGCAATGGAAATTAAAAATTTTCAATGACATTTAATTTCGTGGTTTTCAGTAACCCACGAAAATAACGAAATTTAATCCCCCACGAATATTTGTGATTTTACAGTATATCTTAAAGGCATCATTATTATATTGAGAATACATGTATTAAAATTAAATAAATTTTAACTATAGAAAGTTGATCTAAACCATATGTTTTACAGTACTGTAGAAAACATAAAAATGGATATTATTGACTTGAATGTTCCATATAGTAAAAAACCTCACTTGTTTTCAATCTCTGTGTGAAACTTAGTGATTAATTTATTTGGAATTAAAAAGTTATATCCAATGTATTTGGTTTAATTTATCAAGTTATATCCAATGTATTTGGTTTTAATTTTATCAGGTATGATGTTCTAAGAGCATTATACTTATATTGAGATGTTACCAGCCACAGGTTAATCCTTTAAAATCAAGACAAATCATGATCATATTTAAAGCAAGTTTGTTATGCCTCATATCTATTACTGTATGAACATAGTATCTGTGTTAGTGGTCACAAGGTTAAATTTCCATCTGTTGACCATTAATAGTTTGGTGAACCATGTTGCCATTATGTTGCTATGGTTATTTTTATTTCATATTTTTTTAGGTGTATAGTGTTAGTGGTCAGAAAGATAAGTTTACTGCTGTTGACCGTTTGTCTTTTGGTGTTCCACATGGTCAGTGTTTTGGTCTGTTAGGAGTTAATGGAGCTGGAAAAAGTACAACTTTCCAAATTCTTACAGGTGAAATACCTATGACAGCTGGAAATGCCTATATCAATGGTTACAGGTAATAATGTATTCATTTTTTAAACAATTGGTACATATGTTGCTAAATATTGGCTTGTTTGATTCAGGTCTAGTTTCATTTATGTCTCTCTTTATTACATAAAAATCAATATATTGGTATTTTTCATCATACACATTAGAGCTAATGTTATTTCCTGGTCATTATTTATTTGGTGAACCATGTTGTCATTATTCACTATGGTTACTTTTTTATATAACTTGTATTTAGGTGTATAATGTAAGCATCTAATACAGTTTACATTAAAATCTATAATTTTATATAATTTATATAATTTATAAAGGTGCCAAAAATAAATCTTGAGAAATTCTTCTATAACTTTCTTTAGAACTCTACCATAAAATGAGAAAAAATTAAAATGTTGAAATTTTTTCCATGGTTATGTATACAATGAGTGTATATAATTGTTTTGTAGTATTGTTAAAGACATAAATCATGTAAGAAGAGATATTGGATATTGTCCACAGTTTGACGCATTTGATCCACTGATGACTGCGGAGGAAGTTTTATCACTGTACGCCAGGCTTCGGGGAATTCCAGAATCTGATGTTCAAAGTGTAAGTTTTTATCACAAAATTGATAGAATTGCAAATACATGGTGATCCACAATCAGTATTGTATCTTAAATAAGTTTATTACATGTGTTATGACTCCTAGTTAGGGGTATTATACCTACCCCTTACTAATTGTGTTCAATTGTTAAATTATTATTATAGGAATATAAAACATCATCATTATTGCTTATTTTCCCAGCCTGTTGCGATTTAATATTGAATTATATGATAGAAACTCCGAGATCAAGTTTAAAGGTGATTGTTTGAGAACTAAGGGGAGATAATCCTATACATGTGACATATATCACTTTATTTTCCTGAGTAGAAAATGTGCCATAATTCTCTTTTTTTTTTCGAATAGTTTCAACTAGGAAAAAACATTTACAAATTGTTACACTTAAATAATTTTACATGCTCATAAATTTTATAATGAATGATTTATTTTCTATTTTGTATCTTGTATATGATAAATTGTTTTAATTGATGCATGCACCAATTTTTGTTAATGCCAAAAAAAAAAATTAAATAAATAAAAATAAAATAAAAAATTAAATAAATAAATAAATAAAATAATAAAAATAAAAATAAAAATAAATCCAAACTTTTTTGTGTAATTGTTGACAGGTTGTAGATTGGGGTATTAAGAAATTAGGTCTTACCCAGTATGCCAAAAGGAGATCAGGGAATTATTCTGGTGGAAACAAAAGAAAATTATCAACAGCAATATCTCTTATTGGAAACCCATCTGTTATATTTTTGGTAGGTATCCTAGTTATATTTTACTTCTTTAGGTCTTGTCATTTATTTTTTGACGAGGTGTTAATTTTGCTGTAAATCTCCTGGTGTTGTCATTATTTTGTATGATCCAAACAAAAACTATTGCCCGGGAGATAATGGATTAAGACAAGTTTAATCATCATGTTTTAGCAGCATGCTTACATAGCCTAGTGCCTCTTAATTCTTTGGTTTGAATTCCACTAGGTCAGATCCTTGAGTTAGAAAATATATACTAGTCAGTTGGCTTGCTGAAGGTTGGTGGTTTTCTCTGAATACCATCATTTTCCTCTACAATCTCAGAACTGACAGCCTTGATATACTGGTAAGTGACAGAAACTTGATTGAGTCATAAAACACACTATTATCTAATGCAATCCAAACATTAATACTTCTTAATACTGACATTTTAGCAATGGAATGGTGCAGTTAGTCTTGTGTCAGGCACAACTCTTCTTACTTAACAATTAAAAAAACTTGACATAAGTATGACCATCCATAACAAGTTAGTAACAACAACATATATACATATATACAAAACATGGTTTGTGAACTTGGATAAAACTTTTACTGTGGAACAGTAATGATAATAACTGTATGTATTATTCTATGTCAGATAAGTTTGCAGTTATTAACCAATGATTATTGTTTTACAGGATGAACCTACATCAGGTATGGATCCCAGATCTAGAAGATTTTTATGGAATTGTATAAATAACATAGTTAAAGATGGCCGCTCTGTTATTCTTACATCTCACAGGTAATGTGTAATTATACATGTATTTTGAATTAAAAATAATCAAAATCTTCAAATAGAAAAATAGATCTTGGCTAATATTCCTGAAAATAGTCCATGGCATCTTATCTGTGGGGATCAATTCCAGTAGACTGTTATTTTAGAAGGATTTTTACATAAATATTTCAGCATACCCCATGCTTGTGTTTAGTTTTATCTTTTAGGTAAATAGTCACCAATTATTGTAATATTGGCATCAGTATGAAAACCTAAAAAGTATAAGTGTAACATGAAATTGTATTCCACAAACCATCTGCATGTAACTGCTTCAAATTTTAATTATATTCCACAAACCATCTGCATGTAACTGCTTCATGTTTTAATTATATACCACAAACCATCTGCATGTAACTGCTTCAAATTTTAATTATATTTAACAAATCTTCTGCATGTAACTGCCTCAAAATGTGACAAAGATCAAACAGCTAAAATGCACATGTAGGAACAAGGCATTTATTTACAGTTAGAATATAAAACTGGGTAACAATATTAGGATGTGTTCAAATTTATATTATAGTATGGAGGAATGTGAAGCATTATGTGGCAGGCTAGCAATCATGGTCAATGGTAGATTTAGCTGTATTGGAAGTACACAGCATTTAAAAAACAGGTATGAAGAAATGAATATTTAACCCATCCATTTCATTATCTTGATTCCTTAACTTATATACATAAAAGCTCTTTCTTTGACATTTTTACAATCTTTTACAATTTTTGATATATTATTTTTCTGTTTCTTTAATTTTCAGAATTTTTACAGTATCAGTTATCATTTTTGTATTCAAGTTTACACTTTCTTCACATAGTAACTAATTGTCTACACATAGTCAAATTTAAAAAATCCACTAGCATGCAGAGCTAGGTTATTTTTGTGAATTATGAAGCTACCAGGTTGCTAATGGTGAATGCTAAAATGTAATCATTCTACAGCAACTTACCATATATGTCATGTTAATCATATTGTATATTGTAAATTTTCAGATTTGGGGATGGTTATACAGTAAAGATAAGGGTTTCAGGAGAGCACCCTGACTTACACCCTATAGAAGAATTTATAAATAACACATTTAATGATACAGTGTTAAAGGAGAGACATCACAACCTGTTACACTATCAGCTAGCTTCTGATTTTAAACTTTCCTATATATTTGGACAAATAGAAGCAGTTAGGAAAAGCTTTAATATAGAAGACTATTGTGTCTCCCAGACAACACTAGATCAGGTAAATGTTTGTTTTTATTGTCTTATCTGATGTAAGGTGTTTATGTGCCTTAGTCCATTCATCTATTAAGACTTAAAAGGCCCATTTGGCAGTGTTCTTTATATACAGTAAATAGTAACCAAAGAAATTATCTCGACTGACTATAAATGTTAATTTAAGTTAAAAAATATTTTAAAAATCACTTTGACATTACAAGGAAGACATATTTTTACAATTAAAACTTAAGTTTGTCATGGATAAAATATAAATGACATTTACATAATTATATTATTTTCTTTATTTTTAAATTTTCTAGGTTTTCATTAATTTTGCCAAAAAGCAGTCAGATTTACCAGATGATGAGTATAGTACTGTAGCACAGACCCTGGCTGTAAAGAAAGGTTTGTTTACTTATTTTATATTTATTTACTAGTATACTATACCATATTATCGCATGAGGCTCTGCATATATGCTTACTTTGCTTTTAATATGCTTAAATAGCTAAAAGTTGTCATAAAATTTATTTTTCTTTGATTGCTTTAAATTAAACACTTCTTTTTGGATACATAATGCTCATGCTCTTGTCGGTTACATTTAATAGTTTATCAACACAAAACATGAAGTATTTAAATTTTAAACATTCTCTTGAACCAGAATGCCTAAAAACTTGAAACTTTAAATAAAGCATCAGCTCAAAAAAGAGATACCAAGTTTGTTAGGATGAACTTGATCTTGTAATAATAATTTTATTACATTTCTGATTTCTTTGATTTTCACAGGTGAGCAGTTTAAGGCCAATATTTTGACATTTCTTTGAAATTGCTTTTGAATGCAAGTGCTTGCTGCTGTTTTTGGCTCAGTTAAGTTAACAATCAAGCCAGAGAAGATAAACTTTCATAGCTTTTCCAGAATTCTGTTTTACTTGGTATTTGTAACATGCACATACACCTGTATATTTGTTTCTTTATGCAGTTAAATCCAGGTGCTCTTTGTACAAGTTTTGCTGTGAAAAATTATGCTGTCTTCCAAAGAAAAAATGCAGATGTAATTTTTCAAAACATAGAAGATATTACTCTGATGAAATTGACCATCGTAAGTTACATAATTTTTGTACTGTTTCTAAATGTCAATGAATTTGACAACAGACTTAGCTAGAATTTTGAAGAGTCTAGGTGCTACTTATAACATACACTAGAAAATATTTCATATTAAGATAAATGTAAAATGAAATTAAATACATGGAGTATTGATCAAAACAGGTTTGAATTTATTTACAGAGAGTATCAAATAAATCAAAAACCACATCAAAACTAATAAAAACAATTTGGGAATTTTAAAGAGTCTGCTTTGCTTGGGATGCTTCAGCTTATGATTACTATCATTATTAATATCATTTTTATAATTATGCTTTCTCTAACCCTCTTTATTATAGTGGTGTCTGACTGTTGTAAATTAATCCTAAGTTTGAATTAAATCAGATAAGTAGAATAGAGTAATGGTGTTTTATGCTTGAGTCAGGATTTTTTTTTTCACTTTTCAAAGTGGTCTAAAATTGTAAAGGAAACTTGAGTGCCCTCTAGAATATCCTGAGTGGCATTCCAACCATGAAGTGTTGGTTTAATGTTGTCTAACTTCACATCAACAATTTTTGCAGCTATTTTTGACGAGAACAAGTTTTTTAATTGTTAAGGATTATTCCTTAAGTACAAGTTCTTGTATGTATGAGATGTGCATGTATGTATTATTTTCTGCCGTGCATCAGCATGCACTAGGAGCGACTTTCCATCATGGCACTAGCTCACAAAGTCAATATGCCACAGAAAAGCAAACAACCCCACCCCACCCCCTTTATCACAAACCCGTCACTGAATGAATCTGTTGATACTCTGCCATCTGAATGCCAAGTGCCAGACATGGAAGCAGTATCTTAAATTTTATAGTCTGTAAGACCTGGCTGGAGTTCAAACCCTGACCTCCTGCTCTTGATGCAGATGAGCTGCCATTGAGCCACCAAGGTGATTTTAATTATATTTTTCATTGAATATGTGTGGGTAATAGAAGTATAATAATGGCTGTGTTCATGTTTATTTTATTTTTCAGTTTTAAGTGACATGCCAGATTTAGAGAGAGGCAACAGACCATCAGATGATAATAACAGGAGTAGAGTTGATGTGTTTAGTAGATCAGCAGCTAAATCTGCCTTAAAAGTTCTATGATCTGTTTCCATGGATACCATAAAATATCCTACAAATGTTTGATTCACATGTAACCTTTATGGATTAAGATATAATCAGGAAGTCCTACTTATTTTTCAATAGGGATAAAGATTGCGATTTACTTTTGATCTATACAAGATTAAGTTATAAATAGGAAATCCTATTCATTTTAAAATGAAAGAGAAAGGTTTGGATTTACTTGTGATATGTATATGATTAGTCAAAATCAGGAAACTCTACTCAATTTTAAATGTAGAATTAAGGTTGAAATTCAATTGTGTGACCTATATGGGTTTAGTAATTAATCAGTAAAAGTTTATTAAATAATTTTCAAGGATAAATCAGTGTATTATTAATTTGTATAACAAAAGTTAAACTCTTTAACTATATGTGAGCATGATGAATGACAATGCATTCTTTTGTTAAGTGCTCGTGTGTGTGTGTGTGTGTGAGAGAGAGAGAGAGAGAAAGAGATTTTGCTTCAGATATATGATCATGTTATTGTAAATATTCATTATTTATTCAAATTAAATTAAAATAAATATGTCAAGAATTTATTTATTTTTCTTTTTCCTGACAACCAGCTACCACCATGCTTTGTCCCAATCACATAAAGACCAAAGTATGTACAATTATTTAGGTATATAAAACCCTTCCAGAATTTGACATCGGTTAACTTGTTCAACCTTATTTGTATCTGATATTTCAATACAAGTAAAATAGTTTTAGTTCAAATCAAACTTGTTTGGTAACAAAGCCTATTAATATCTTAACTGAATGTTAACCATTTTTTCCCTTTTTTCTGTCTGAGATTCTGTAACCCTGCTTAAGCCAAACTATAGTAATCATTTATCTGATCTTGATCTTAGTTCCTGTCACAACATTTTTATGCTTGATTATACCTTTAACCACTAATTTAAGGCTACAGTATTCATGTTTCAAGATATGTGGGTTCGAACTGGTTCGAACTCCAGCTGGTCTGCATGGTATCTTCTTGAGCGAGGTATTTTATTTAACATTCTTTCCATCAAGATACATCTAGCTACTACAATGGGTACTGACAATTATGTTTCAGTTAACCTTGTAATCCAGTAACATTCCATACAAGAGGTAGTACTGTACTCTCAGTTGTTTCATGTCAATGAATCCAGATAAGCATCAGCCTGAATAGCCTACTGAATCAGGACAGACATATGTAATAATTCCGCATACATGTTATTGGACCTAATTACATTCCTTGTATCTTCCTAGACTAGTTTCAATAACTTGCAATGTGGTAAATACTGTGCTAGTACTGATATAATTAGCAGAGGAATTTTTTTTTGTATGATCACATGCTGTCAAAAAAATGGATAAATCACATGCACATCTAGACAATCAAAGACACTCAGATGCTGACTCTCATGATTTCTCTCCACAAAGGTATGGTAAAAGGTCTTCCGTAGTTTTTACAGATGAGCTATATAAAATTTGCTAGTCTTTTATGTTGATTTTATCAACTTACAGACTCAAAAGAATTCACTTAAAGAAAGTCAGTAAACAGAACAAAAAGTTTATTATTAAAACATTGCACAGATTTAGATCCAAGATAGATAATCCATAAAGTAAACGACCAATTCAAAACAAATTTTCCAGAAATTTTTCTTATATTTCTCAAAATTTCGCTTTTTTTAAGTTCCTCAAAATAAATTACAATATATAAACATGCTAAAAATTAACATTAATTAGTGGTAGGATACAACTAACAAATTCTAAATTCTGTAAGAGGTCTGGACCAAATAAGACAACCCTCTAATACCCCCCCCCCCACCCCACCCCCAACAAACAATTTTGGTTGGATCAAGAATGGAATGCAGATGCAATGAACCAAGAATGAATTCTTAGGTAAACTCATTACAATAAAACATGAGTATGAACAAAGAAGTTTGATGTCATTCCTGCCTAATATCTTTTATACTAGATATAATGTATATAGAAGTAAATTGAACACATTACTGGTTGGTCTTTAGGTTAAAAACAATCCAGCAAGTCATTAAAATCTACTGAGCAGTATATGAAAATAAGGAGTAGCATAAAACAAATAATGTTGAATAAAAACATTCATGTTCCAAGTTAACTGTATATTTACATATGTATACATCTTCAGATTAAAACTTTAATTTATACAGATTTAAAGAATCAGTTACCCAATTTATGCACTAATTATTCTCAATGAACGACCATTATAAAATAAGATTTAGTGGTAAATCATTCCAATACGTTATTATATACCAGTAATTAAATTTCAAAAGAAATGTTATTTCCACCTGATAGAGTTCACATTTTTTGTGATGTTGAAAAATAATGTTATTTAAATTTTTTTTTTTTTTGATATAATACATGTATTTCCATTACCAATGGATTCATCCACGTACATGTACATACCAAAACAATAATGGGTACATGTATGTAGATAAATCTCTTTAATTTAGGATAACACATGTAAAGGTGAATCTAGAATTGCAGGTCAAAGAGTTGTGATAAGGCGATTTTATTTATTAATAATATAAAATGAAATTTTAATAATATAATTTATAAAAAAAATACAAGCACTCAATTAATTGAAATTTTAATTAGGCCATTTTAAAACTGATCCAACATAAGTTAACATACAATCAGAAATATTCCGTTGGAATAAATATTTACATTTATGTTCACAATCATAAATAAGAATTTTATGGGGGAAAAAAAAGAGATTGGGAAAATCAAGAAAATTAATTTTAACAAAATGGCTAAAAAAAGTAAAACTGTTAAAGTACCTTAAAGTAAATATTTCTGGTAATACAGTATTTAGAAAGAAAACACTGTCACAATCTATTTGGTTTTGGAATCTATTACATGTATAAGCATTATGTTGTATGAAGTAAACAATTTTATGTGCATATCACAAAAATGATGCCAATTAATCTGAGGCTAGTTCCATGATCTCCTCATAAACATAAAATTCCTAATTTGTATTTTTTTTAAAATAGATTCAAATAGCAAACACTTGTTGAGATGTAAACCAATGTTACAAAAATATTAAAATATTCAAAATTAATTATTCAAAATTATTAATACTTTCAAAGAATAAGAAACTTGCCATAATTTACCTTGACAGTCTCTACATCTATCAGATTATTGGTTGATACTAGACACTTTATTTTCCTGGCACTTATGTGTATAATATTAATGCTGCTCAATAAATCACAAACATGTACCACTGTAATTGACAACAGATACAGTATTTCACAACTGAATGTTTCTTTTTCTAACTGATGTACTATAGAAAATGCAGCAACTGATTTTTAAACCTAGTTGAAAACTTTTTTTGCAAAAGCCACAATGTATTACACATTTCATGAGTGTTATCCATTTAACATAATTTTGGGAAAATACAACCTCCAACATCCCAATCAATTCTACCAAGGCAAATTTCCTAACCCTGTACTATGGCAAAAATTTCTCATTTAGTAAAAAAAAAAAATTATTGCACTTTAAATCAACTATGAATCAATTTATTGTAAAAAAAAAAAATTAAAATGTCCACACTTTTCTATAAAATACTGTAAATCAGGAAATTTTAGTAATTTTCTTGTGAGAAGCAACATTTTAAGTCATTTGCAAACTTTAATTTGGAATATTTAACAACGTGAGTGCTTTTCAAAATGCTAAAGTAAACAATTTGTATGTCTATAAAATGATATTCAGTGATAACAATGAATTAACATGTATGTCATCATCATTTTCTAGATGTGTTAGCAATAATTTCCCTTAGATTTGGACACGGACACTTACTGGAGAACAAATGCTTGAATATACATGTATATTAAGGAGCAATATCATTCAAATCCTCTCTAAAAAGATACCATTCACTTGCATTGAAATAAAAACTGAAATATGTGTTTAAGAATTTATCAAAACATTTCTTAGAAACAATGGGATGCCATCTTGAATCTAAGATGAACCCTACAGCTGTCACTGACTGTTAAATTGTACATACATGCCATCCAAAGCAAAAATGTACAAACACAAACTGTTGAACATACTTCAGATGACAGTAAGTGTAAATGGTACATGTATGCTCACCAAGAAAAAGTGTACAAACACACTGTTGAAAATATCTCATATGATAGTAAGTGTAAATACAAGTGAATTCTATATACCAAAATTTCATGATTTACAGTTATCATTTCTCAAAATGTCCAATGACATGTATTTTCCATTATGTTTGTCCATTAACTTTCCATTAAGTCTGTCCTATTGTATTTCACATTGAGTTAGAGGACTTGTATTCTCAATCAATATTAATCTATAGCTTGTATTCTCCATTAAGTTTGTCAAGTTTCTGTAGAAGTATCTGAGCTCCTTTCAGTGTCATCTTCTTCAGTGATTTCCTTATTCCTGTAAGCTGTGTTGTCACAATGTCTGTTATATCTGGATGATCTAATTCCAAAAGGCTGGAAAAGAAGACAAAACAACTGTACAATAAAAATAACATCTATTAATTAACAATCATTCTGATACCAATACATGCCAATATATAGTCCTCAACCAACTGATACCAATACATGCCAATACATATATAGTCCTCGACCAACTGATACCAATACATGCCAATATATAGTCCTCGGCCAACTGATACCAATACATGCAAATATATAGTCCTCAGGCAACTGATACCAATACATGCCAATATATAGTCCTTGGCCAACTGATACCAATACATGCCAACATATAGTCCATAGCCAACTGATACCAATACATGCCAATATATAGTCCTCAGCCAACTGATACCAATACATGCCAATACATTGTCCTCGGCCATCTGATACCAATACATGCCAATACATAGTCCTCAGCCAACTGATACCAATACATGCCAATATATAGTCCTTGGCCAACTGATACCAATACATGCCAATATATAGTCCTAGGCCAACTGATACCAATACATGCCAATATATAGTCCTCGGCCAACTGATACCAATACATGCCAATATATAGTCCTTGGCCAACTGATACCAATACATGCCAATATATAGTCCTTGGCCAACTGATACCAATTCATGCCAATATATAGTCCTCAGCCAACTGATACCAATACATGCCAATATATAGTCCTCGGCCAACTGATACCAATACATGCCAATATATAGTCCTCAGCCAACTGATACCAATACATGCCAATATATAGTCCTCAGCCAACTAATACCAATACATGCCAATATAAAGTCCTCGGCCAACTGATACCAATACATGCCAATATATAGTTTTAGCCAACTGATACCAATACATGCCAATATATAGTCCTCGGCCAACTGATACCAATACATGCCAATATATAGTCCTCAGCCAACTGATACCAATACATGCAAATATATAGTCCTCAGGCAACTGATACCAATACATGCCAATATATAGTCTTTGGCCATCTGATACCAATACATGCCAACATATAGTCCATAGCCAACTGATACCAATACATGCCAATATATAGTCCTCGGCCAACTGATACCAATACATACCAATATATAGTCCTCAGCCAACTGATACCAATACATGCCAATATATAGTCCTCGGCCATCTGATACCAATACATGCCAATACATAGTCCTCAGCCAACTGATACCAATACATGCCAATATATAGTCCTCGGCCAACTGATACCAATACATGCCAATATATAGTCCTCAGCCAACTGATACCAATACATGCCAATATATAGTCCTCGGCCAACTGATACCAATACATGCCAATATATAGTCCTCAGCCAACTGATATCAATACATGCCAATATATAGTCCTTGGCCAACTGATACCAATACATGCCAATATATAGTCCTCAGCCAACTGATACCAATACATGCCAATATATAGTCCTCGGCCAACTGATACCAATACATGCCAATATATAGTCCTCAGCCAACTAATACCAATACATGCCAATATAAAGTCCTCGGCCAACTGATACCAATACATGCCAATATATAGTCCTTAGCCAACTGATACCAATACATGCCAATATAAAGTCCTCAGCCAACTGATACCAATACATGCCAATATATATGTATATAGTCCTCGGCCAACTGATACCAATACATGCCAATATATAGTCCTCGGCCAACTGATACCAATACATGCCAATATATAGTCCTCGGCCAACTGATACCAATACATGCCAATATATAGTCCTCGGCCAACTGATACCAATATATGCCAATATATACAGTAGTCCTCAGCCAACTGATACCAATACATGCCAATATATAGTTCCTGGCCAACTGATACCAATACATGCCAATATATAGTCCTCAGCCAACTGATATCAATACATGCCAATATATAGTCCTCAGCCAACTGATACCAATACATGCCAATATATAGTTCTCAGCCAACTGATACCAATTCATGCCAATATATAGTCCTCAGCCAACTGATACCAATACATGCCAATATATAGTTCTCAGCCAACTGATACCAATACATGCCAATATATAGTCCTCAGCCAACTGATACCAATACATGCCAATATATAGTTCTCAGCCAACTGATACCAATACATGCCAATATACAGTCCTCAGCCAACTGATACCAATACATGCCAATATATAGTTCTCAGCCAACTGATACCAATACATGCCAATATATAGTCCTCAGCCAACTGATACCAATACATGCCAATATATACAGTAGTCCTCAGCCAACTGAAAATCTTTTGGACAGTAATTCAATAATAACTATATTCCTGATTTGTTATGATGAAAACAAAAACTTATATATAATAAGAAGTTTGAAAAAACTAAGTCTTAATATCTTTTGTTTCAAATATTGAACACTAAATCTGTTTAAACTAAAATAATGAAAGCAAAAATCAAAGAATACCAAAAATTGACAAAAATGAATAAGATAAAAGCAGCTGACCCCAAAGAATGCTTAAATAAAACCAAATATATGAGTATAATATGTATAACTAGGAAGGGAAAAAATTCTGAGTCCAAAGACCACATTTTTGCAAAGAAAATACCATCAGATGAAAAAAAAAAACTTGAATCTGTAACATGTCATAAGGATAATATACCAAAATATTAAACTGACGTTTTTAAATATGATGAAAAAAAAAAATAATAAAAAAATAATTGTATAAATCTTCTGCAAAAAAATATAATCAGACCAAACCAAAATTGAACATGACCTGTAACTTATCATAGTGAAATTACATAATTATAACTGTGGAAATCTAGCAAACTTCATTACACTAGGATCTGCCAAACTTGGATTCAATCCAGGCAAGAGATCCAAATAAAATTATTTAACGAGGTTGACATATATGATATTCAAAGTACCATGTTCCTTGTAATGTTTTGTCAAAATTAATTATATGCATTTGAAAATTTATTGTGCTTAAATAAAGTTTAACTTACAAGACAAGAGTAAAACATCCTCTGTTAAATGCTGCCCAGGATTTCAATGCTCCATCTGGTAATGTGTCTAACAATACCTTGGAAAATATCACTGAAACATGAAACAGGTATTATATAAATGAGATATTTATAAGGTACTACAGCAGTTATGATAACTGTAAGCCAGTTTACTTCACTGGTTTTAGGCTTAACAACAATACACAAAAAAGTCAATGAATTATATATAAGCAATTTGAAGAAAAGTGTTTCAGATTACAATTCTTAATGGAGAGATGAAAATAAAAATTATAGGATAGCCATTTCAGCACCCCTCTTCATGTATATATCTAGTCCATTGATAACTAATTATATAATCGATCTTATCACACTAAGTATGAGGTATTTAGTAACATAGCGATAATGAATGGACATAGATTTAATCTTATATTGTAACTGAGCTGGAGATAACATTCTTGGAACAAGCATTCTGAGAGTATTGCAAAAAAATACATAGTCCCCTACCGGTCACATATTTCACTAATCCCAAAGTTTTAGGTAAAATGTACCTTATTATATGGTACAAAGATTTATAGTTATAAATTATACATGTTGTTCAAGTTGGCAGATGGAAACGAAACATAAACTTGATCTGTAACTCATCATGGTAGAGTCACATACAAAACATTAGTTCCATTTCTGCAAGCGTGTAGAAAAAAAATTGCGGAAAACTAAAATTTCTGTGAATTTTCAAAATTCAAAGGGCCATAACTCCGATAAAAATTAGCAGATTGAAACAAAACGTGAACTTGATCTGTAACTCATCATGGTAGACTCATACACCAAAAATCAGTTCATTATCTAAAATCATTTAGAAAAAAAGTGTGAAAAACTGAAATTTCAGTGAATTTTCAAATTTCAAAGGGCCATAACTCATTTAAAAATTTGCGTACCAGAATGAAACGCTAACTTGATCTGCAACTCATCATGGTAGAATCACATACAAAACATTAGTTCCATTTCTGCAAGCGTTTAGAAAAAAAGTGCTGAAAACTAAAATTTCTGTGAATTTTCAAAGATCAAAGGGTCATAACTCCGGTAAAAATTAGCAGATGAAAACAAAACGTAAACTTTATCTGTAACTCATCATGGTAGACTCATACACCAAAAATCAGTTCATTATCTAAAAGCGTGTAGAAAAAAAGTGCGGAAAACTAAAATTTATGTAAATTTTCAAAGATCAAAGGGTCATAACTCCGGTAAAAATTAGCAGATGTAAACGAAACGTTAACTTGATCTGTAACTCATCATGGTAGACTCATATACCAAAAATCAGTTCATTATCTTAAAGCATTTAGAAAAAAAGTGTGGAAAACTGAGGTGTGACAGACGGACGGACAGATGGACAGACAGAGTGCAAACCTATAGTCCCCTTCGGCTTTCTCTGGTAGGGGACTAATTAGTATATAGATTAATGTCATACATGCATTTTTCTTTTACTAAAATTGCTGAATCAAACCCTAATTAAACCAAGCACCTGTCTCAATAAAATTGTATATTTATATTCTTTAATAAAAACAAACTGTGTAAGTGGCATACTTGGTATTTTGGGAAGAAATCTTTGATTCAGGCTGTGTTAAGTGTTGAAAAGCTCTACTTTATATACATGTAATACCTGATTGACCAGCCTGTATCCTGTCTTTATCATTCTGTATCAACCTCTTTAAGGTCATGTGACCAGCTGGATGCTCTACTATATGCATTTTTTCTAGACTTCCTGCTACAAATGGCTCTGATGCAATTTTAGCCATGGCAGCCATTGCTTCTGATGGATCACCTGAAACAATGTAGAAGATATTTATGTAACTTGGACATATAGTTTTCATATGAACCTATAATATTGTTTATTAGGTAGTCTTGGCAATTTTATATTTATACAAGTAGGTATCCATCATAAACTTGTAGCCCTGTATTATATTCTTGTTTTTTTTCAATCTTTACTGGAAAAAATGCACATGTATGACAACTTGAACTGAGATAAAATTTTTAATGGACAAATTTTGGTAATATTTTTAAAAACTGCCATAATATACCCTCAACAACAATTTACAACCGACAATAATGTACCTGTGTTACAATCTTAACTTTATTTGATTTATAAAATCCTATTTTGTCAAACTTTTTTTTTCTGACACTCATTATGTAATCAAAATATTTATCAAAGTTTAATATGTAAACAATACAAACCTATTGCATGAGTGAGGATTGCTAGAATGAGTAGAAGTGAAGCATTATCCATGACTAATTTACGAGCATTTTCAGAAATGTATTTCAGAAATGGTAATGATGCATACTCCAAGAGTTCTCTTTGTCTTACAAATCTGTCTTTCTTGCTGAAAATATATTCAAGTAAATCATTGAATCTTAGCCAAAATACAAAATCAAAAACAATATAGGAAATTACATGGTATGTCCATTTTCTGAATAGAAAACTTACATTAAATATAAAAGTTACCTGAGAGACTTGCTACTTTCATTTTTAAATTTTTTTTCATATTTATGTATCTAGTAGATGTGTGATGCCATGTTTTAGGGCTTAAACCCAGATCAGAATGTAAAGAACAGAATCCTGTAGAGGGATAAAAACAAATCTGACAAGGCTATAATAATGTACATGTAAGTTTGTTACAGATGTAACTCTTAACTAATTTCAAATCTAAGACAAAACTAATTTCAAATCTAAGACAAAACCTCTAGAACCCTTTATATATTATATGGTAAAAACAGCTTTAAAACTTGCACACAATAAAGATATCAACAAAAGTATGTATCAATAGGTATTTATTTTGTTTCTCTCTCTCTTTTGATAAATCAAAATTTCTGTTACCTGTTTGGGTTTTTATCTCCTTCTTGAAGGACTCTGACAATATCAGGATGGAAGTGTAATGGATCTCTCGGACTTAGTAAATACAGTAACACCTTTCTACCATACTGATCCTGGGCTAATTCTGGCAAATGTTTAACTATTTCCTGTGAACAGAAATACAGTATTTAGTGTTTATTTGTAAAAGTAAAATCTTAACAAAAGTAGACAGCTGTCATGAATGTGTAGCTCACCTGTTTAAAAGTTCAACAACTGATATTTACCAAAAGATGTGTTTCTTCTACAGAAGAAGTAAATTTTTAATCAAACATATGGTATTTTAGCCAAAAATCTATCACTGAATGTGACAACTTACACTAGGTTCTGAAACAGGCTGTTTCAACTTCATCTTAAAACTAAAGGATGATGCTAAAGTTTTAGATTTATAAATAAACAGAAAAAAAGAGCATAGGGACAAACACTCAAACAAGTACTAGAATAAAGTCTGTTTAGGAAAAATGAAAGAAATCAGAATTACTAATCTTACAACATACATACATTTACATCATACATGTATGTACAGTGTTTTTTTTTTTTTTTTTTTAACCTTTTTGGGAATGGGGCCCAGGGCCTGTGGAATTGGAAATTTTTGTGTCATTTTGAGACAAATTGGGAAATTTTTATGTTACAACCCCCCCCCACCAAAAAAAAAAAAAAAAAAAAAAAAAAAAATACAATTAACAATGATATGTATGAAATAATAAATTATACTAAAATACAAATCACATTTAAAATCATAATGTATTTATTTTCTCTTTCAGGATAATAACTTTGATTAATTTACAGCAATATTTTTTTTGGCATAATATTTTTGAATCTGTAAATGATATTTTCGGCTCCGTTTGAGATCGCAAGGGGGTAATTTTATTTGTAACTATTTTTAGTCACCGATTCAGATACATAAAATAAAAATTTGAATATAATTGGGAATTTAAGGTCCAAATTTGGGAAATTTTTGGTCTTTTGCAATTGGGAATGGAACCCAATTTCGCCCCCAAATTAAACCCCATCCAAAAATGTAAATGTACAATAATTTACCTCCAGTATAATTTTTTGAACAATTTTGGTATCATCTACACTGTCAAATATGGACAGTAGAACTAAATGACCATACTCTTCTTTACAAATCTTAATAATGTGTGTCTTTATACTCTTTATCAACATCTTTCTGTCCTATAAAATAAGGTAACAATGATGCTTGTATTAATGAAATCCATACTTACATGTAATGTTTGTAATAATATTTGTATAGGTGTAAAACATATGTATTATGACTAATTTTAATTTCAGAGATTTATCATAACATTTAAGGAGATGAAAAAAGGACCAAGGGAAATTTTTGTGTTTTTTCATATGTATATAATGAAATCATTTGTCATGGAAAAATAATTGTATCTTTATGATCTTTGGAAAAATATTCATATCTTTATGATCGTAAGATTATAGAGATGAGGCAATCTTGATGAAACTTTATGACCAATTAATTTCATATAGTATTCTAAACAACATGTGTTAGAAGAAAATCTGCAATTTAAGTCACACTTCAATGACATTCAAAACTTAAGGTTATTTTTTTAATTAAAGCCATAAATAACACAGTAATTTATACAGATCTATTATAATACAAAACAAAGCTTACTTTTGCAGTGCCATACCATACACAATACATTCCAACCCTGGAACCATCTCGTGTGTGAAGCATGTGCACCACACTTTCTCTCAGAGATTCTGCCATTTCCTAAAACACAAAATTAAATAGAGCATTATTTACCTACTTTCACAAAATTTTCAGAGTAGTCATCACAAGAAACATTTAGTCAAAATTTAAACTTTTGACTTAATACTTCAAACCATTGTTTTCAGGGGAGATAATTTACTAAACCAGTATTATACACTACATATTTAGCAGAATGATGTTTTAATGAAATAAAACAAGATATTGACAATATTTAATAAAATTAAGTAAATTTATATTGCCCTTTTATTGAGGAGAATATTGTGGAAAGACAATGTCTACCTGCAAGAATATTATGTAGCAATTAGTTTTCTCTCTGGGAGTCATTTCTCAACATTCTTGATATTGCAAAGTTATGACAAGTACAGTATGTGTATTATTTTACATCTGCAAATAATAAGAGCCTTGGGTCAAATTTTTCCTGAAAACTAAAACACAGATATTTTATATACATATACTTACAATTCTGTTTTTCTCTTTGGCATGAACAAAATATTCAAAGAAAACTCTATGTACCATGGAATGCACTAATATTGATCTAATAAAAAAAAAATTAATCAATCATTATTTTATGCACAAAATAAAGGTTTTCTTAGCCACAAAGAAACAGAATACTTGAGTAAAGTATTTAAAAGAGCTTTAATAATATACAAATAGTCATTTCCTTTAATTTTGATTCACATTCTGAACCGTTGTACATGTAATTCATAACTAACGCATAAAACATCAATGACTCATACTCCTATCCATTTTAACGAGCTAAAAGAATACCAAGTGGCAGAGTATCAAATACCGGTAGTAATCTAAACTTAGTTCTTTGTTAACTTTTACACTATGATGATAAAATAACCACAAAAAGTTTAAATCTTGGTTTTATCTGAAGTTTCTAAGAGTCAAGAAGCATGTACATGTCTATGTAACAGCTGTAAGGAAAACTATCTTACAGAGAAATAAATACTGTAAAATATTCATATAATTAATGTATGGGTTCCAATATCTTTAAGTTCAATTTAACACCATCTGACCATTAGAAAAAGAAAAAATATAAGACCATTAGGACTTATATTATACATCATTTCTACATACTTATCAATTAGTGGTAACAAAGCCTCCTTCATATTACTTAGTATCATATCCCTCTTATCTGGTTGTATTTGTAACATCTGATCTAATGATTTAATATCTGGTGTCTGTAATATTAAGTCATAAATGTGTTTTACAATGTGTGCACACAAATAAAAATTAAATATTCTGACATGTACTAGTAAATCCTAATTAAAACAAGTACTTGTAAAAATAAATTACGTGTACAGTGCAATCTGTCTAAACAGAACTCAATATGAAAATCTTTTAAAGAGAAAAAAAATTAACTGAAACCAATGTAAACTAAAAACCTGTCTAAACTAAACTTGAGTTAACTGAAAACCTAAACATTACTTTTCTACTTTTCATTTACGTTTTATTCAGTTTGGAAATTGAAATTGAAAATTAAAGTAATAAATAAAGCAAGGAACATTGAAAAGCAACATTGTACATGTATTTATATTTAAAAATGCATACAAAGGGTCATATGATTGACAGAATTGATGATAAATGAAAATACTTTATTTAATTCTTTGAGGGAAAATTTACTCAGTTTTTCAAATTGTAAAAACTTAATTTTTAGACATCATTTCAGATTCTAGTAAAAATTTAAATTCAATATTAAAACAAAATAAAACAAATGTATAATGTTACTGACACAAATATAAATGTAATTGACACAAATATAAATGTTATTGACACAAATATAAATGTTACTGACACAAATATAAATGTTACTGACACAAATATATGTTATCATATGTAAAATTCATCCTACCTTAAACAATGTAAAGCTTGGTCCATAGAAATCTTCTAATAACGACAATCTCTGTGCAGCATTAGCATACTCAGTTATAGGCAAATTCTACAACTTCTGATGCTTCCTATAAACAAATACAAAAACGTATCAATTATGATATCTTTATTATTTTGTTTTAAAATTTAATCATTGGTACCAAAATACAGCTACATGTAATTTTTTTTCATTTTAACCAAAATACTGTTTTTGGTCATTTTACTTCACTTCTGTACATAAATGACATTAACCGCTGAAGACTTTTATTAATAAAAGCAACAACAATGTAGCAGTATGAAAAGAGAGCACTGTAGATTATTTCACTTATATAGTAAAATAATGGTGTAGATGCAAATATTTCTGCTTATGTTTTAAACATGAGTGATATACATGTATTAAGATTAAAATTATAAGTCCATTATTGTGACACATTTACATGAATATTGTTTATAAACAATTCTAATTTAGCATTATCTAACTAATAATAAGATTCTGTTATTGATATTAACTTAAGACACAATTTTGAAGTACCAACTTACTCTATGTCTAACTAACTTCCTCACTTCTCCATGGAAACTCTTAAATACACAGTTTCTGTGATGTTTGGTGCTGTAAAATAAAAACACCTTACTAGATCAGCTGCAGACAATACATGTCTCTTGTTACTACACAAGCTTGTTCTGTCTTACACAAACTGGTGGACAGACAATGGTCAAAGCCAAGTAAAACAAAATTTGGTGATCAATCACCTTTGTTGAGCAGATTGGGTACTGGTATTTTACGTTCCAGTCAAATGTTTTTATTTGATGATGAGGCAGTCAGTTTTCGGGATAAAAAACTTTTCTTTCGGAAAACTGGAATCGTCTTGCACTAGTTTGCATACTTCATCGTAATGATAAATTTAACTGAAACTTATGTACAGAATCCTGACATGACATTTCTTGGCATTCAGTCAGAGAGAGTCTGCATCTGCATGTTAAGGAGATAACTGATAAAGCATCAGGATTATGATGACCTGGAGAAATATAATTGTTTGCTTCCTTTACATTGAGACACAAATGATTTTAGCGAGTGAATTAGATAATGTTATTGGATACCTCTCAGATACATCTGTAGGTAAAATAACATACCTGTATATTTGAAATATATGAAATATATACTTACCCATACATTAAAAATTTCTTAACAAGAAACCTGCCATACTTAGACTTTGCCATTGTACAAATTTGATCTAAAAGTTGTATAAGAAAAAATTCTTATAGTGTGGATTATATGCACTGTGTGTATCTGATTTAAAAATATTCAAAATCCTGATATAAATGACGTGTTATTAAAAGTAGTTAAAAAAATTAAAGCTTGCCTATCAGCAAGTATTTTCATAAATCTATATAAAGTTTGTGTAAATTGTAACAACATTTTTATATACTTTTGTTTAAGGGTAGGTGTAAATATCACTTCAGTGTTGGTTTACTTTGCATGTTTTGGTTAATTTGGATCAGAAGTTTTAATTTAGTTTTTATCAATATCAGAATGAGCATGTTATGAATTAAAAATGTGTATTGCAATATGTATAAGATGATGTGTAACAGTTTACCCCTACAATTGTTAATGTTTTTCACTTGATACAAAGACTGCTAATATACCTTTTAATTCTTCAAATATCATTTCTTTCTGGTCCAACTTTCCATACTGTATCAAACACTGTAAGGATCCTGGCTGTGTCATGTGCATAGGCAAACTGTTATTTAAATAAAAATAAATACCAAAAATTCATTTTTTTTAATTTTGGTGTCATGATAATTACATGATTTTTTTTAAAATCAATTAAAAAATCACAAATAAACTCTTATTTAGCCCTAATATTAACAAATCCAATGCCTCAAAAAATATCTATTATGGTGTATTCAGAGATGGTTATAAAAATTTTATGTCCCAGTCAAGATTCCTTTCATTTATAATGTGGCAGTTAAACAAAAAACCTTAGAGAAAATCTGTGAATTTACCCAAGCAAATCGAATTGACAATCCAAAATGGTTATTAGAATCTAGGTAGTGAGATGTGCTTTGATACTTTAGACTGTGCTATAGACTGCTTGCCACTGAGGCCCAAGCAAACAAACTAAAATTAAACTGAATATACCCAGTAACCCTAAAAAGATGTTTTGGTCAGAATAAAACAGTGATTACAAAGGCTCCTGTTACAAATATAGTTATGTCTTTGATCTTGTCTAATAATAACTAAAGTAATGCAGTAAACATTTATACAACTCACTTCTTTTATTTTTCCTTTCACCATTGTCATTAATTCTTTACATAATTCAAATCTTCTTTCTTCTGTCATTTCATGCCTAAATGAATATAAAATAAGAATCAAGTTAATGTTGCACATGACATTGTATGTTTAAAAACAATTTATTTATAGGAAGATTCATATTTAGCCTGTTTTAGAAAGATCTGTCAGAAAAACAATGCTGTTTGTCTGCACAAATCTTTACAAAAGCCCTTTTGTTCTTATGCACTCTATGCAGGAAAGACCGCTTATAGGTGGATCATTAAAAATTACATTTTTAAGATAGTTGGAATGGAATGAAGTAATGTTTTAAAACCTTGATAATATTTTTAAAGCTGATATAGGACAGTAAGTTTTGACATAGTGGGGGAGCTGTAGTCTCTGGTACTCCAGTTTTCTACACCATCTGAGAACTGACCACCTCAATATAAGTAAATGAATCTTGACTAGAATGTTAAAACATCATTACTCTACTACACTCTGTATTTAGTTTAATTTACTAGTACCAGTTCTGTGCATGTGACTTCTAGTTATAAGCATCAAGACAGCCTAACATTTTTTCCCCACCAGAGAGGTGACTTTATCCTATTAAGAGAATAAATTATTTATTCTAAAAATATTTTTATTTAAAATAGGTAAGCTTACTTTCTTAATTCTTCCCAGATCTGTTTTGATCGCTGTATCATATCAAAATTATTCTTCAACATCTTTCTGACTTTCTTCCTATCTTTCCAAGGCAATTCTTTTAACTGTGGCTTTTTAGCATCTACAATAAATTAAGACTGTTAGACAAACACACTACATAAAATCAATTCCTCCCAATGTACAAGTATTATTTATCAAGGTTTTTCCCATTATTTTTAATTTCTTGGAATTGTACAAAATCAACTTCTTATCCGCTTTTGTAAATTATATACAAATCTATGGGTCCATTGCTCAAATATGCAATACCTGACATAAAGCATCAAACCTAAATGATCACGGTGTCAGTCTTTGTCTGAGTTTGAATTCTACCCAAGATAGGGCTTATTGATGATGTTTGTCAGTTTATTTGATGAAGGTCAGTAGTTTTCCACCTCTCTGGGTAAATTATTTTCTTCTATCATCTTAGACGACCTCCCTACAGAATCTTGACTAGTAAGTTAGTAACAGTATAAATTTACTCTAATGAACCAAAATAAAATTCAGATCAAATTACCATGGTTAATCATTAACCTTTGAGACTCCCAAAAATGGAATAATAAAATATGGAATAGAATCTTTAAACATTCATAATGTGAAACAAATAAATCTTGAACAATGGTCTTATATTTTTGTCTAGAAGAGCTTTACAGCTTCAGCAAGTTCTGGATTCAATAAACATGTATTAGACAGAATGAAACAATAGTGTTTTATGTTCCAGTCAAGATTCTTTTATTCATATACTGAGGTAGTCAATTCTGGGATGGTGGAGAAAAATTGGGAGTCCTGAGAAAAGCAATGACCTTAGATAAGTGAACAGAAAATTAATAAAGAAAACACACATGTACCAACTACAGACATAGATCTTTTCAATTAAAATGGATCAAGTTTTTAATAAGTTTTTATTTTATTTCTCTTTAAATATGGCCTACCAGGTATTTTTAAGGCCTGTTCAAAAATAACATCAAAATCTTTACTTCTTGATTAAGTGTTCAAACTGTATAATCTACTTTATAGATTTAAATTATACCTTCAGCAGGTACATCAACCTGAGAATCCTCCAGTTTTATACGATGTTGACCAGTAGTTCTACTGTCATCCAGAGACTGTTTGGTTTTCAGAGCCTTTAACTTACTTGCAGCTGTGCTAGCTGCTCTTTTCAATTTCACCTGTGAGAAATAAATAATTAATCAATCTTCTGTTAAAATGGAACCTTGCAACTGGTATGTGAAGATAAATGCCAGATGAGGTACTTGGTATGTCTTTGGGGTCAGACCTGCCAACCCCCTGGACAACTATTCAGTAAGATCAAGGACATTTTTCAGTAAGATTGCACCAGTTTCAGTAAGATTTTACAAAAGTCAGTTTTGTCCATAATCCACCAGATCTGCTTTGCATTTGCTCATTTTTGAGATGTGAAAGTTACTGCAAGAAACTTTAAAATCACACAGATGCTTGATTATTACACTTCAGAATGTTTTTGAAATGCTTTACTATCAAACGCTCTTCTGACTCTGCGTAACGACAGTGATCGCTGGCTATCTTTTTAATGCTTTAATGTAATCTGCATGCCTTAAAAGCATTTCCAGGACAGTTTTCTAAAACATGGTTTGGAAACGTAAAGACAATGAAAGAGAATATCCAGAAGAAATAATCAGCAGAAAACATGCTGTATCCGTACAATTGTAAGAATTAAAAATTTTCGACAACTTTCAGTAAGAACTACAGAAAAATCCTAAGGTATGGCAGGTCTGTGGGGTATATGTAAGACATTTAATTTCCCATTACTATACTCAAGACCACATAACTGATAAATAAATGGGTACCGACAAAAATGCTGTCAGGGTTAGCTCTGTGTATCACCACTGTCAACAATTATGATTTTTGAAAAAGTTGGCAACAAAATTAAGTCTGGCAACTATTTTGGCAACCTGAGAGTTTGTTTAAGAATCAAAATATGTTAAACTAGAAATCAGTGGTCGCGCTGTCGGTCGCCAACGTCGCAAATTGCGATTTTTTATGATTTTTGGCGATAAAAATCGGCGCCTGGCGATTTTTTTGGCGATTACAAAAATTATCCCACAGTGGTCCCCAAATAAAAGAGTCTTATCGGCACGTGTCGAAAAAATACAGTGTATACAGACGACAGGTATTAACAAAGGATTTACTTGGAAGCCATGTAGAAAGATGTGTTAAAGACGGCAATTAAAGTGATTAGGTAGTATGAAAGAGTTAATTATACTTTTAATTTGTTACTGTAATTAATTAGTTTACGACCATATACATAGTTAGTGGTCGTGTGTCTCTAATGTTCTCTTGTGTATCCAAGCGCGGTGTATATATAGAATCTGTGAACTATGTCGGCAAAATTTTCGAAAAATAAACGTAAAAATCACAAAGATCCGACAACACTTAAAATGGACAGCAAAATGACGAGTTTTCAAATACTTAAAAAAATCTTTCACCCGTTATCATGGGTAAACGTAAATTGGACTTCACCGCAACCCAACAATCTAAAATTGCAAAATTATCGTCCTTCGGTTTTGGTTCTGATAGCAATGTTATTGAAAATGTGCAGATGCAACAAACACCAGAAAAAAAGGAAAACCGGAATAAGTTGTTCATACTTCTAAAACGCCTAGTACACGTAAATTTATGGACACTTGGAAATTTGGACGTTCATGGCTTGGGTACGATCACAAAACAAAACTTATGTACTGTGATATTTGTATCTCGTTTACAACTGGATGTGATGTCTTGAAAAGGGAAAGCGTTATAAATTTTTCTTCTTAATAACCAGACCGATTAAAATAACGTATGCAAATTTTATTCATGATCGTGAGGTCAGATCCGGGTCAGAGTGAAGGACTAACTAAATGAATGTGGGTCAACGGCATTTATTGCAGCAAATCACGATTTATTTTTTAAATATAAATGGTAAAAATTTTCACTAATGCCATCTTTTACGTATTCGGTGTTAATATTGTTTTTTTTTTTTTTTTTTTTTTTTTTTTTTTGTTGTTGTATGTAAGGTTAAACTAGCAGTCAATCAGAACTGTCGTATCATGATGTAATATTAGATCTAAATATAGAAAAATGCGTTACTGTATTTTTAACATCATTTGGCGATTCAAATATCATTGTTATTATTATTTAGATTATTTTCGGAAAGTAAGCGTAAATTCAGAATATTTTAGTGCTTTCCCATTTTAATTTCACACATGATTAATATTTTCAGGTGACAATAGTCATGGTTTTGCCGTTAACGTTTCCAAAAAAAAAAAAAAAAAAAAAAGACTTTTAAATGATAGATAATTCGTGATTTTAATTTCTTACGGGGAGCATTGGAAGCCTGTGCATGCATCTGTTTTTGCATTTTTCCTGAATGATTGATGGGGGTTGTTTAAAATTTCAGTGCATGCATTTTATTCTGTCAGGTAGTGTTAAATAAAACTAAATGTATTGGATGGTGAATAAACAAATAAATACAAATTTAATTGCGTTTTTATTCTTCATTTTACAAACAAGTTGCAATTAAAATGCTAAATACAATCTGGTACTGAACAGAGGCCGATGGTGAATCATTTTATCTTCTGGCTCCAGTTTCCAAAAACTGGCGACAAAAATCCACAACTGGCGATTTTTTTGGCACCTGTTTTTTAGGAGCCAGAGCCACCCCTGAGAAATATGTCAGGCTGACATGGTGCCCCCGCGCTATTTTTGTCAATGTTGTAACTTACTTCAGTAGGGTACACTACACATAAAAGGCTGTGCATTGCTGTTATGATTTGTGGGCAACGGATGTATTGTTGGATTACAGGTTATATACAACCATACCAGTTCTAGTGATGGAGAAAAATTCTAGAATATGTGGATAGAACCACCAACTTTCTGGAATTACTGGCAATTGTCTTAAACTAAGATGTAGAAGTCTCATAGCAATAATCTAATTCGTTTGAGTTGGATTTGAACTTGTAATCTATGAGATGAGAAGTTATTTTGATCACTTAAGATGCAGTGATCTAGACTGCTTGACTAATGAGGTTCCTGTAAGGTTTGTCAGGATGAGAACTTAATGGTAAACCACAGTTCATGTTCCTAATGGGTATACAGATTCCAGTTTGTGTTACATGCATTGGTAAGCTGTATGGGTTATAAAACTGGTTAAACCTTCAATTATTTGTACATTGCTTGAATGCAGATTGTTACATTTTTCATCATGCATGCTGTATTGAAACTTTGTACTTATGATATGTTTATTTATGTGATGTCACAAGTTTTATGCCCATATTTCTTTACAATGTCAGATATACAAGGCAAAGGTCATGGTGAAGAAAAAAAAACTGTTCAATATATTGATCAGTTTTGATGTCAAATTGATGGAAATGGAATATAAAAGTAATTCACACTCATTTTTATAGTGCTTGATATTAATCAAACATTGATGGAATATTTGAAAAGGACATGTTTGACAGTGGCACATACATAATTTGTAAAAAAAAATTACAAATCAACTGATATTTCCTTTAATTGAAGAGAGGAGAGTCTATTTAATTAACTGAAATGACAATGAATATTTTTAAATATCTTCATAATATGACATTAATGATTTCATTAATAAAAATGAAAAGAAATACCTAGTTGGATATTGACAGGGGCTGAATGTTGTGATCAGAATAGTAGGTTCCAAACTGTCTGACTTCATGGTGTGAAGGTATGTTAGAAAATATTAAATCTAGTTGTGTTCCATACAGTGTTGTAGAATTCTCAACGATCTGGTCAAAATTCTTGGGTTTGAAGAAAGTTTTAAGTGTTGCATATGCAGTTGGAAAGTTTGTTTTATCAATGTTGAAGTCACCAAGAATAAGGCAATTTTGCAGTGGATATAAGCTTAGATATTGAATTAAGTTTTCGATGAAGGTTGTTATCTTCCCTGATGGTGATCTATACAGTAGAATGATTTGTAATGACCTGGTGCAGTCAAGTGAAAAATGCAAAAGTTCCATACAACTACACCATGTTTGTGTTCTTTTCTCAAGTACTTGCAATGGTTGTTTAAAATAGATTGCCAATCCATGACAGTTTGTTGAGCAATCTGTTGGCAGGAGCACAGAATCATAGCCTGGGATATTGTACACATTCTGTTCAGCTAGCAAAAGATGAGTTTCTGCTAAGCAAATGATATTTGCACTCAACAGTACAGGATCATGCAAAATGTCTTGAAAATGCAGTTTGACTGAACGTGCATTTAAATGAGTTTTTTGAAAATTCATGTCAGTTTGAATATTTGCAAATGGATTTTGAATAAACATAGTAGTTTGCATATGTTGCATTTCCGCTTCCACAAGTTTACTACTCTTAATTTTGGTGCTGTCAAATTTGAGTATGTGAAGGCCTTCCAAAGTTTTTACTCTACTAAGAGCTACATATGCTTGTCCATCATGCAGTGTGTCTTCAAATGAAACAACAATTGCATTCAGAGTTTGTCCCTGTACTTTGTGTATAGTGCTTGCCCAGCATAATCTGAGTGGAAACTGTGATCTGTGTATTTGCAAGTTTTGCTTGGATTTTGATAGTGAAAATTTGGCATCAATGGGAGTTATTTGAGTCACTGAAGAATCATATGCAGATAAGTCAAATTTTGTTTGCTGTCGTGCCTCTATTCCAACTGTTTTGATATCAAATTGAATCAGGATGGCAAGAGGTTTGTTTTCTTTTGAAAAAATGAAGTCAATTATTGTTCCTTGAGCACCATTACACATCCAAGCCAAGTTAACCTACATGTTGACCTTTGACCTTGAGGTGACATACCCAACTATGGCATGTGACATGCAGTTCCATGCTGTTTCACATCCATACCAAGTCTGAACTCAATACATGCGACAGCTCAGAAAATATGTCCCAGACAAGCATTTTTCAGAGACATGACCTACATTTTGACCTTTGACCTTGAGGTGACAAACCTCATTTTTGCACGCGACATGCCACCCAATGCTGTTACACATCCATACCAAGTTTGAACTCAATACATTCAACGGTTCAGAAAATATGTCCCAGACAAGCAATTTGTGACGTACAGACGGACGGAAGGATGGATGTACAGACAAGGGTAACTCTTAATGCCCGCCACAACTTCGTTGCAGGGGGATAAAAATAAAATTCTTTTTACATCTGACATCAGACTTATTTGAACAATTTAATCAACAATAAACTCTAAATGAAAACTCTTTACAAATAGAAATTCTTTTTAAAGCACAAAAGTTGCCAAGTTGAACAGTTACCAATACCTGCAAAAATAAAAAGAAAAAAAAAAAAAAAAAAAAAACCAAAAGAAGCAAATATGATATGATGCATGATCAAGCCTTGAAGACAATATACATATGTAAGATGTCATACATACCTTTATTGATTTCCGTCTCTGCAATGGTTTTTCTGGGGTTTTAGTTTGATCAGATTGGTCCTGTGAACTGGTATCAGAAATCACTTCAGCAGCTACTTCCATCACTGACACAGGTCTTTTCTGCACCACTTGTACATCTCTAACAGAAGATTTACTAAGTTTCTTAGCATGAAATGACCTTTCAGCACCGTCAGGTTGACCTCTAGCACTCTGGACTGCCTTTTCCCATGTAACATCAGCTTTTCCTCTTGGCTGTCTGAAGCGACTAAATGTAGTATATAAGGAAGCATCTGTCACAGTTGTTATTTCACTGATTTGACTTAATGACTCTGGAGTATCTGTCTCATCAAGTAAGGACAGCTCTGAATTTGGATAAGCTTTTTGTGATTTCTGAACTAGATACTGCCTTTCCATCTGGTTTATTTCATCACTGTACAGTTTTCTGCCTGTTTTTCTGATTTTTACAGGTGATGGAGCATCATCACTAATATCATTATCACTATTTGGTGGTGCAGTTAATTTGCAAGCATCTTTCTGTGATATACTGTTTCCTTCGGGATTACCTCGCATGCTTCTCTGGCGGCCTCTAGCTGGTCTGCGCTTTCTTGTGATGGGTGGGCTTACTTCAAATGATGAGTCGTCCATTTTTATATGCATCTATAAAAATTAAATGATAATTAAAATTCAGTCAGTTTAATTACCAAATTTCTAATATAATTCAGAACAATAATAATTATCGAAATAATCAAAAACCATCTCATATATGTATCATAGCCAATCTGTACCACTTTTTTTTTTACCATTTTGTACCATAGTCTACTGCTAACTTTTAGTATAATAATGTCATGCTGCCTTTTAGTCTGAATTTTTCTCCCCATGTTATTGACTGTGTGCACTCCTCTCTAGCTACCATCCCGTCTTTCTTTCTTCATTCATCAATTTAGCAAGTGGATAAAAGATAGCAACAAAAAGATAATCATAAGTGGTGATAAAATTAATTATGTAAAGGAAATGTGGTTGAACTGTTGACAAAATAAGGTGATATTACCTCAGATATGTAAGTTCAACGAGACCAGAGATTTTTTTTTTCACAAGGAGACAGAAATGATACATGAAAAAGTATTGACGGTAGTGACAAAGCTATTTTTTATCTTCATTTATGACTAGACCAAAGCAAGTAAACAATACCAAACTTAATTTAATCTGAATTTCCATGAAGTTTTGACTAATTCACTGTCACAAACTCAGCGACTCAAACACTAGAAATATTAGTGCCTCTCAATATGACAGAAAGGAGACATTAACACAATTGGTAGAAATGGTCATATGACATGGTACAAATTTGACCGATTTGGGAACAAAATAAAAAAAATATGGTATGACATGGTTATGGTACAGTATGACTAATTCACAATTACAATTGGCATTTCTTTATTTTGTTTCCCAACCTTTTACTACCACACAGCAGAGAAAGTTTAAAACAAAATACAAACAAAATGAACCATTATATTTAGATAGCAAGATAAAACAGGATGTGACAGAATTTTCTAGCAATCAGGAGCAAACATGTCAGCACCAACGTCGACCCAATGTGATGCACGAGAAAGTCATGTATGATTGGTTAAAATATCGAACTCTCATTTAGACATCTAGACGCAGATGTTAAAAAATAAATTGGACAATATATCGTTCCCTGTAAACAATATTACCTATTATTATTTTTTTTTTGGATGGGAAGACATTCCATATTAGATATTTCCCCTTTCAGATGATTTGACGTGATTCTTCTCTCTCGTCTTTTTCGAAACTTTCAAAATTTTGAAATTGAACAACTTGTCACAAGATGTATCATACGAAAACATTGCTAGAATTTAAAAGATATATTTTTACTTTCATTTAACTTACACGATTTGAAGATGGTTTACCTATATTTGATGATTTTGTACCTCTTATTTATAGAATCAAATTTTTTATGTTGCTGAAATCCAAAACGTGCCGCTTCTATTTTCAACAGAAAGCAATCGTGATGTCGTAAAAGTTTGTATGATACAAAGTTCCTTCCCCTACTTTGCTTTATAATGATGTCAATATAACAAGGTGTACCGATAACGCCAAAATTACTGGTGTTAATAAAGGGCACCTGTCACAAAAAACAAAATGTCGAAGTTGAAAGTGTTAAGAGCTATAATCATGGGGCCGCCTGGCTCAGGAAAAGGAACTATATCAACAAGGATTATAAAAGATTTTAAAATGAGACATTTGTCTAGTGGCGATTTACTAAGATCACATATTGTGAATGAAACAAGTCAGTCCTTTCTGCAACATTTCTTGCCCTTGTGTCCTCCCTCCCCCAATATATATCCGTAGCTGAAACATTAAGCGTGCTGCTTAATGAACTAATTTATAAATAATTGTTTTGTAATAGAAAAAACTAAAGCTGTGTTAAATTTTGAGTAGTTTTTTTTCATATACACACATATCGGTTGATGAAACGAATAAAATAGTTATTTTAAAAAATCATTTGCCATGAAAAAGGAAGTGCTAAGTCCTACAGATCTGCATTATAAATAAATGTGTTGAATGTTAAAAGGTTAAAAAAATATGTATGAAGGTTTATAACTATATTATACCTTATAAACAAAATAAAAACATTTTTATTAAAAAAAAATACTAGTATAGAATTGTAATGATGTTGCAATGAAACAAAAATAAATAGGTGATTTTAAAGAAATGAAATGATATTTTTGTAACATAGTTTCATTTTATATCTGTTTTAGGTTTAGGTTTAAAAGCTAAAGAATACATAGATAAGGGAAAATTTGTGCCTGATGAAACAATGACAGATTTAATTCTTAATGAACTTGGACAACTACCAAAGGATCAAAGTTGGTTGCTTGATGGTAAGTAGTGTTGACAGTACAAAAGAAAAATGTGACCAAGTTTGAACCACAGACCTTGACTTTTTATGTGTGTCTCTTTCAACTCAAAATGAACAAGGATAAGATTAAGATTCTTCATATGGATGCAATCAGGTGTAGAGTTGAGAAGGGCAACATTACTACTGTTACAGTAAACACAAGAGAAATAAAGCCAACATGCATGTTTTTGGAAATATAGAAAAGAAAAAAATTCAGAGCTGAATTTCTGTACAGGTAATAGTAATAATTTTGTACAAGGTACAGTCATTACCCTACCCAATACCTTATTAAGTTACATGTACATATGTATTAAGTTGTCATTTACTGGTAAGCTCAAATCATAATACAATTACTGCAATTTGCTTAAAGGTGTGATGAAAATTTACATGTAATCTCATATAGTTTTGTGGACATGGTTTAGGTTGAATATATTAAGTACATTTTAGTAAGATTTATTATGAAGAACTGCTAATAAACTTTATTCTGGCTAAAAGCATGCAGGACACAAATCTTGCAGTCATTATTTTAAGTTGGAAGGTGGTAAGTTGAAGATTTCCTATAGTGTTTGGTTATAGAATTTTTAATGCTGTAATTTTCAAGTTAGTGTTTGATCCAAAGATCTTTTGTTTATATTTTGGTATAGGATTTCCAAGGACGCTACCACAGGCAGAAGCTTTGTATAAAAGTCAACCAGTTGATGTTGTGGTTGATTTAAATGTGCCATTTAAAGTTATAATAGAGAGAATAGAAGGAAGGTGGACACATGCACCCAGTGGAAGAATTTACCATAATATATTTCATCGCCCAAAGATAGAGGTAACATGTAAATTTTTTGTATCAGTTGAAAATAGAGAAATATTCCAACATATTTTGCTACAGGCTTTGAAATTAGAGAATGTCTGAAAGAGAAGGATTTTCTTTGATTGTTATATATTAGTAGTGTGCGGTGCACCGGAAAGTTCGGTGCTTCGCGAGTCAGTGCGTTTGATTCGAATCTCGAGTCAGAAATTCCGGAATACGATTCGATTCGATTCGGAATTTATAATCGCCTTACATAAACAACATGGCGGCATGGAGATCGAAAGTCTGGGATCACTTCTCTCTCCTGCAGAAGGAAGGAAAGATTGACAAAAATACCACCGTCTGCAACAAATGTGGAATGAATATCAAGTGTTATTGTGGCTCAACAACTAGCATGACAAATCATTTGAAGCGGAGGCATAACATCGCGATTGAAATGCGATCTTCAGGCGGCAGTACCACTGAATTACCCAAGAGTAGTGGTTCGTCAAAAAAGACACCTTTGTGTAGCACTAGCGGTCAACTACGTATTTCAGAAGCATTTACACAAAAGAATAAACTGCCAATTACATCACCGCGACATTTAAGTATAACTAAAACAATTGGAGTATTCCTGGCAAAAGATATGAGGCCGTACTCTGTTGTAGAAAATGAAGGATTCAAAGCTTTGCTATGCGAGTTGGAACCACGGTATGTTATCCCTAGTAGGAGACATTTTTCCGAGAAAGTTATTCCCAAGTTGTATGAAAACACAAAAATTGAAGTTATGGACAAACTAAAAGAAGCCAAATTTGTTGCACTCACAACAGATTCATGGACTTCAAGATCAACCGATTCCTATAACACAGTTACTGCACAGTTCCTTCTGAATGATTGGCAACCAGTATCATATGTTCTACAAACTAGAAAAATGGAAGAGTCCCACACAGCGGACAATCTTAGTGAGATGCTTTTGAAATCTGTGACTGAATGGGACCTCAAACGATCAGATCAAATGCCATCTCTGACTACAGATAATGCAGCTAATATAGTAAATGCAGCAAGTAAAGCAGGATTTTCAATACACGTACGGTGTGTTGCACACACACTCAACTTGGCAACACAGAGGGGTTTACATGTTTCCCAAATGGATCGGTTTCTGTCTCGTATAAGAAGAGTAGTATCCTTCTTTCATAAGAGCACTACAGCGATGGCTATACTGCACAACAATCAGTCAATTTTGGAACTGCCTCAGCACAAGTTGATCCAAGATGTTCCTACTCAGGTGGAATTCCACTTACGATATGGTTAAAAGATTTATAGAGCAAAATAATGCAATAGAAGCTACACTTCAAATGAAAGACATAAAAAAGAATGCAAAGGAAGTATATACTCTATCTGATGATGACCTGGCTAATGCTGAGGGGGTAATAGAGACACTAGAGCCAATGAAAACTGCTACAACTTTATTATGCAGTGAAAAAGCTCCTACAATATCTCTTATCCATCCACTAAAGGAAATGCTCTTAAGTCAGTTGAAGGTGAAAGACAGTGACAATTCTCTGATAAGTTCAGTAAAGGAAGCAATTGTCAAAGACCTGAAACCAAGGTAGGTATACTTCAGTTACTTAACCTCTTTAATTTACAGTATATAAAGCTAAAAATTGTAATTAATATATTAAAGTATAAAAACTTAAATTTCACAAATAATTTTAATAAAATATTTTATTTCTAAAACAGAATTGTAAAATGTCAAGCGAAATTTAAATTTTATTACAAAGATTGAAGTACATTACATATATAATAGATAATAAAAATAAAAATAACTGAAATATTATCACAGGTTAAAAAATGTAACATACATTACAAATAAATATCACAGGTGAGGTTAGGTAAATAATAAAAAATTACAGATTAAAGATATACAACATGCAATAATGTAAAATAACAATTAGCTATAAATCTAATACATATTATCACAGGTTAAAAAATAAAAAATATCATTTGTTGAAAATATTACAGTTCAAAAAGATTAACTTCAGCTGAATTATCTGACTTTGATATTAAATATTGAATTTCAGATACACTGATGAGGCCACTGTCCACTTGTTGCTAGAAAGCTCTTGTCTTGATCCGAGGTTTAAGAAGATGCCGTACATAGATGATGTCCAATGCCGTGATGTCTTTTCTTCCTTGGCAATGAAAGCAGTATTAAATTATGAGGTATGGAAATTTCCTTAAATAACATTGAGTCAGTAAAGCTTACTGGTATAGTCTGTATCAGTGATTATATGTATTGTTTGAAATGAACATGCGATAGATTTCACAATTCGATAACTCTCATTTCTCTAAATGATAAAGTTGTTTGCCTGACATGCCTATATTCTGTTTTTCAGCCAGTCAAAATAAAGACAGAGAAAGATGATCAGGCTACAAGTAATGACACAGAAACACCACCACCACCATTGCCCAATCTTGAGCTTGATACAGAAAATGATACGCCAGTTAATGCAGCCATCATTAAATCTGAACAATCTCGAGAGGTTCCTGATCATTCACCTGAAAAGAGGAGAAAAAAATCATCAGCTTTCTCTGAATTATTTGGAGAGGTTTTTGTCACTATAGTTGAAGAGGCCAAATCTTTGAATATTAGAGTTGATAAAGAAATAACAGATTATAAGTCAGAAAACAGTATCCCTCTTGATAGTGATCCACTTCAATGGTGGAAAGAAAATGAGCACAAATATCGTTTACTTTCAAGTCTAGCAAAAAAATACTTATGCATACCTGCTACATCTGTGGCCAGTGAACGTATATTCAGCACTGCTGGTGATCTTGTTACTGCACAACGGTCCTGCTTGTCCTCTGATCAAGTCGATAGACTCATATTTTTGAAGAAAAACTATGTTTTGTAAAATGTGATTAGTAATAAACTTATTACACTGTAGTTAGTAATAGTAACTTAGTAGCAACATACACATTAGATCATTTGACTGTGCCAACTTTCAAGTATCTACAGTTGTAGCTATAGTTTAAGTGCCAAGACTATAAATATAATAGTATCTACTATCTAGTCATTAACAAATGAATACTCATTCCATTGCAGACATTCTGATGCCATAATAGTAATACCCATTCCATTAAAATTCTACTTTTTGTTATTTTTTGTTGATATTTTGATTTTGTTTTGCCTTAAATAAAGGTATCTTGTTTGTTATAAAGGTGTTGTTACTTGGTGGGGTAAGCATGATGTCACATGTGATGGTAAGAATATAAATACATTACAAAACATGTGGTTATTAATTTTTCTTGATTCGATTCGAAAATATTCGAACCGAGGTGTTTTGACTCGAAATCGATTCGATTCGAGGTAAGTCTGATTCGTCCCAGCCCGTATTATATATTGTAAATTCTTTTAATCAGCTCAAAGTTTGAAGTTTGGGCAGTTTAGAATTTCAACCAAATTTTGTAACTAAACCTTGGCTTATTATGTGTTCCTGTTCCTAAAGGTACATCATGTTGCTGAAAATAAGTGTATTTGGATTACTGTAGCATGTAAAATATTTACTAGCCCATACATAATGTAGTCTTAGGAGTACATTATTTTATTGAAGTATTATAAGTGTGATTTTATTAATCTACAAATACTAAAGTCATACTGCTGAATACTATATACCTCACCAAAGAATCTTCCTTACCAAATTTGGTTTCATTTGGCCTGGCAGTTTCTGAGGAGAAGTTTTCTTAAAATAACAAATTATTTTCAGAAACTGGAATTAGGCATCAGAAAAATTCATGTAAAACTTATCCATATGTTAAATGGCTACACATCTACTTTTCATATATTAACTTTGAACAAAATTGGTTTTTAAATAAATTTGTAATGGCTACTGTTAAGTTTTTTTTCTATTTATAGTAACCATGGCCATATTTTATTAAGAACTGAAATGCTGTAATGTTGCAATTAATGGTATATGTGGTATCAAATCAAATTGCCCCACTTTCTACAAAATTGCCCACGTCAAAATCGCCCCTGCTTTATGCAATATCATCCCACTGTCAAAATCGTGTCCTGAAAATTTGCCACTAATTTTTTGAAAATTTTCGGAATTAAAAAGATATCTGATTTTAAATGCAATGTATTTTTCATGTGTTCATACAAATGTATTGACTTAATAAATATATTTCATACCTTAGAGAGATGTGTTGTAAAAACCATCTTCAGTTAACAAGTTACGGAAATAATTACACCTTTTGTCAGTACATTAAAAAAATCATAACAATTGTTGGCCACTGCGGTAGCTCAGTTGGTAGAGTGCTCGCTCCGTAAGTGGAAGGTCGTGGGTTCGAACCCCGGCCGGGTCAAACCAAAGACTTAAAGGGGGTAGTGACTGTTCTTTTGCCAAGCACTCAGCAGTACGAACTGAAAGTCACGGTTCTTTCGGATGGGAACTTTAAACGAGGTCCTGTGTCATGGCCTGGCACGATAAAGAACCCTGCTGTATAATGCCATTAGCGCAACACACTGGCAAAATTTCTGCACTTTCACCTACAGCTGGCGACGTCTCGATATAAGTGAAATAGTTCTTGACTGGGATGTTAAACACCATTACTCAACTCAACTCATAACTATGGTACAGTAAATAGAATATGTGTAATGTTAAAGTATTATAGGTTGAATTGTTAAGGAGACAATTCTCAAATCAACACATAATCACTTAAATTTTGATAGTTTTTTAGCTAAACTGGCAATAGCCAGCTGAGCTGATGGCATGGCGAAGCGTGTGTGCATGCGTGCGTGCATCCGTATGTAAACTTTAATCTTCTCCTCAGAAACTGCTGGACCAATTTTAACCAAATTTGGTGTGAAAGGTCCCTAGGTGATGCAGATTAAAGTTTGCACAAATCAACTTCCTGTGGCATCCAAGATGGCTGCCATTACTATAAATAGCAAAAAGTGATATAGTGGCTGATACACGTTTATTTATCAACCGATATAGTTCAAATTTGGTATATAGAAAGTAGATGCATAGCCATTTAACATATATAACGGGTTTTTCAGAAACAATTTTTATTGGGTCGCTATTGGTAGAATATTCAAATAAGGTGCTATATTTAGCCAATTCTTTGAAAGACTTCTCCTCAGAAACTACTGGACCTATTTGAACCTAATTTGATGTGCAAGGTCCCTAGGTGATGCAGATTAAAGTTTACACAAATCAACTTTCTGCGGCATCCAAGATGGTCGCCATTACTATAAATAGCAAAAAGTGATAAGTGGCTGATACACGTTTATTTATCAACCAATTTAGTTCAAATTTGATATATAGAAAGTAGATGCATAGCCATTTAACATATATAACAGGTTTTTCAGAAACAATTTTTATTGGGTCGCTATTGGTAGAATATTCAAATAAGGTGCTATATTTAGCCAATTCTTTGAAAGACTTCTCCTCAGAAACTACTGGACCTATTTGAACCTAATTTGGTGTGTAAGGTCCCTAGGTGATGCAGATTATAGTTTGAACAAATCAACTTCCTGCGGCATCCAAGATGGTCGCCATTACTATAAATAGCAAAAAGTGATAAGTGGCTGATACACGTTTATTTATCAACTGATTTAGTTCAAATTTGATATATAGAAAGTAGATGCATAGCCATTTAACATAAGTAACGGGTTTTTCAGAAACAATTTTTATCGGGTTGCTATAAGCAGAATATTCAAATAAGGTGCTATATTTAGCCAATTCTTTGAAAATCTTCTCTCAGAAACTACTGGACCTATTTGAACCTAATTTGATGTGCAAGGTCCCTAGGTGATGCAGATTAAAGTTTGCACAAATCAACTTTCTGCGGCATCCAAGTTGGCCGCCGTTACTTTAAATAGCAAAAAGTGATAAATGGCTGATACACGTTTATTTATCAACCGATTTAGTTCAAATTTGGTATATAGAAAGTAGATGCATAGCCATTTAACATATATAACGGGTTTTTCAGAAACAATTTTTATTGGGTCGCTATTGGTAGAATATTCAAATAAGGTGCTATATTTAGCCAATTCTTTGAAAGACTTCTCCTCAGAAACTACTGGACCTAATTGAACCTAATTTGGTGTGTAAGGTCCCTAGGTGATGCAGATTATAGTTTGCACAAATCAACTTCCTGCGGCATCCAAGATGGTCGCCATTACTATAAATAGCAAAAAGTGATAAGTGGCTGATACACGTTTATTTATCAACCAATTTAGTTCAAATTTGATATATAGAAAGTAGATGCATAGCCATTTAACATAAGTAACAGGTTTTTCAGAAACAATTTTTATCGGGTTGCTATAAGCAGAATATTCAAATAAGGATACTATATTTAGCCAATTCTTTGAAAATCTTCTCCTCAGAAACTACTGGACCTATTTGAACCTAATTTGGTGTGCAAGGTCCCTAGGTGATGCAGATTAAAGTTTGCACGAATCAACTTCCTGAAGCATCCAAGTTGGCCGCCATTACTATAAATAGCAAAAAGTGATAAGTGGCTGATACACGTTTATTTATCAACCGATTTAGTTCAAATTTGGTATATAGAAAGTAGATGCATAGCCATTTAACATATGTAGCAGGTTTTTCAGAAACAATTTTTATTGGGTCACTATTAGCGGAATATTCAAATAAGGTGCTATATTTTAGCCAATTCTTTGAAAATCTTCTCCTCAGAAACTAATGGACCTGTTTGCACCTAATTTGGTGTGCAAGGTCCCTAGGCGATGCATATTAAAGTTTGCACAAATTGTGGCATCCAAAATGGCTGCTGTTATTATAAATAGCAAAAAGTAATGAATGGCCGATACACATTTATATATCATACAATTTGGTTCAAATTTGGTATATAGACAGTAGATGTATAGCCATTTCACATACATATAATTTTTTTCTGAAACATTTAACTCAACTGGCAATAGCTAGCAGCATGGCTGTCTGAAATTCACATGCAATTAAAGTGCCAGTTGAGCGATACAGGCCCTTTTGGGCCTCTTGTCTTATTTAGTCTGTTTCAATGCAAAGTACAATAATTTCTTTAGTATGACTTCTATCAGTATGTTTTATTGATACTTGGTTTATCTTACCTTTTCTGACAGTTGAATTGCAGTTAAATGCAATATGACTTTAATCACCCGACCTATTCACCAAATAATGAACACTGTGTCTTATCATTATTTACTTTAGATAAGAAAACTTTGGGTTCCTTTTAATTTTTGTGTAACTTACAGTGTACATGTAACAGTACATGAAATAAATCTATTATGAATGCACATGTACTTTACACATGTATAGTAAGTTATTTGCAATTGCTTTACCCCCCTCTCAACATGAAAATAAATGGAATTGATACATGAATGAATAATTGATAAGTCACTTCTAGCAAAATAAAAATGTTAAAATTTTACAGTTTACAGTATTTTTCACTAAATAAACAAATACATGTATATCTAAGTCCATCAAAAATATTATCTTGGACCTGTAGACTGATCTATCCTTTAACTTGTCTGTGTTTTTTTAATTTAGGGTAAAGATGATATAACAGGCGAAGATTTAATTCAAAGAGAAGATGACAAACCAGAGACGGTTAAAAAGAGACTTGAAGAATACCAAAATTTAACAAAACCTGTCTTAGAATTTTACAGGTAGGTAAGAATGCATAGATCCTTCAAAGGTTTGTATGTTTGGTGTGATTTCAAGGTGTAAGAACCATGTCTAATGATTGTCAGGTATCAATTATTTATTTTACTTTATCAGTGAAAAAAAGTTCTCTGGTGATCATTTTCAACCCTGAGAACACTTAATGTATCTTTACTAAGTTAAAAAAATACCAAATATTTCTAAAAGTGACCAACAGAAACAGTTTAATCTGTGACTATTGTTTAGCTTACCTGTATGAAATACGAAAGAGTAAATGTTATACACCATAGTGATATTCAGGATATTGTAATTAGGCTACAGGTTGTCTAGTTGCTTCCCATTATAACAGCTTCTTCAGGAACATCATAATAATTATTGCGTTATAAGATGAAAATCTCCAATCAAACCAGAGATGGTAGGGTTTTAAAAATGTTTAAATTGTTTTTGATTATATTTACATTACTTACAGTATCAAACACTCAGATCATGATACACATTACAAACAGTACACCAATACACAACCTTTATTTTAAATGACTCTTCTGTTATACCTGTCTGATTTTTAGCTCATCTGACCAAAAGTTCATGTGAGCTTATGGCACGTCGTGTGTATGTGTGTGCGTGCGTTGTTAACACCTATTTTTGACTTCTCCCCTGAAACTGCTGGACAGATTTCCGTGATACTTGGTCAGAAGCATGTATGAGCTAATGCAATTCAGATTTGTTCATGGTGTTGTCTTGGCTACTAGAACTAGGTCACTGTGACCTGGGGGTGCAAAAATCTTTAATATCTTCTTCTCTGAAACCAATGATGGGAGAAAAAAAATCTGATGTGATATTTGGCTTCTCTAGGTTCATAAGCTTATAGTTTGTTTATTTCATGAAATATTGGGTCAAACATTGGGTTAAGCATTTTTGTGTATAAAATATTTTCGTAAAATGGCTTCAAATTGTTATAACTTGACTATTTGACTTGGGGTTTTCAGTTTTGATCTTTTCTTGAAATAACCTTTAAAATGGGGTATTGATATAACCGTGTGACCAATTTGATTTATTATCCAGGTCATGTGTTTAAAGGTCATGGCTGCATAAGTATATTGAAATGGTTATGCAGCCATGACCTTTGAACATATGACCTGGAACAATAAATCAAAATGGTCATAATATCAATACCCCATATATATTGAAATGGTTAATGTTTTAGAAATTATTCATTGCACTATAGTTAATGCATGCATATAGCTATTTATAAATGAAATGTGACTAGATTTTTCTGATTAATTATTGTGGCATTTCCAAACTTGAGGAATTGTGTAGTTTTTGTAATTTAGTTCTTTGCAAACAATTTTGGACATAACCTCAGATGAGCATTAAGGCCCATGGGCCTCGTGTTTGTTTTGTTTTTATTTGTTGGTTTGTCTGTCTGTCTAAAGTTGTTACTTGTAACTTTCCCTTCTTATTTAAGATGAGGTAAAACAGTTCACCAAATGTCCTTGTGAAACACTTTCTAATTTATAAATGTATAATTTTCCGTTAGGGAAAAAAAGTTGTTTCATGAACACATTAATTTAAAAATATTGCAGCTTTCATTGTTTAATAAAAAATTTCATATGATCTGATTTACAGAAATCATGGCTTGTTGGCGCAATTTACCGGGAAATATTCCAACGAAATATGGCCAGAAGTTCACAAATACTTATCAACAAAAATGGAACCTCAACAATATACACACTATGGATGAAATGGGAGAAAGGCTATGTTAGTTTTTGTAGAAAAAAAAAAGATTTGAAATTAGCTAGAAATTGGCTGTGTTTTATTAAACTATTACGTTACCCTAACAATTTCTCAATGACTGGATATCCCAGGTAAATGAGTCTTAATTGATTGTGATAAGGAATAAATGCCTTTTGGTTTGAGTTCTGGGATAGTTTTATTTTTGTGCCATATTTCTTTTTTCTTTTTGTTGTTTTAATAATGTAAAATGAGAAGGATGCTTTAAGTTTTGACAGAAATAATTTCTCAAAGCCTGCAATTTAACTTTGTTCAGATAACATATAAAAGTCTTAATTATCTGTTATGTGGACTAAATGAATTTTGTGTTTAAGTTTGGGAAAGTTTTATTTTGTTCCTTATTTCGTCTCTGAATGTATTAATGTAAAAATTTGTAAGTTGACAGAAGTGACAATTTTTAATAACTTGTACTTAAACTTTGTTCAGATAACATATAGAAGTCTTAATTGTTATTTGGACTAAATGCATTTTTTTTTAAGTTAGGGATAGTTTTACTTTTGTGCTATATTATTTTGATCATATTTTTGATGGATGGAAAATGTTCTAATTTAATGGCATAACTTCCATATGCAGAAATCATAATTTTAAGTTTATTCAATTTCTGTATTTCAAATATTGAAGCTTCTTTTTTAAAAATTATTTATTTATTATTTTATTATTTTTTTTTTTTCAAACAAAAGTGCTTGGTTGTTCTCTCTGAAATTCTTTTCCTAAAAAAATATCATCTTTTTGATGTGTATAAATTTATTGATACAGGGTATCATTTGTCTCATAACTTTGGCATTGCCGGACAATGACAAAAATCTGCATATGCATGAATACTGTTACTAAGCATGTCAATATCTGCAAAAATGAATGGAAATTTTATCAATATTTATCGAGGTTTTTTTTGGTCAAATTTTTCTTTTATAAAATTGAAATATTAAATCATAAAATATATATTTGTTGATATACATGAACATGTAATTTTGTTAATAAAACAGTACTGTTAAATGTTTATTTATTATTATTATGCTTTTTTCCCTAGCTGATCAAAATATAATTGGATATTTGTCATCCCTAATGATGAAGTAGACAGAACTAACCACATTACCAAAAGTAGATTGTTGTTCACATGGCGTCATCTTAAAACAGCAGGTCAAATAACTCTAAGACATTTCCTTTTTTGATTATTTCATGAAAAACTATCTCCCCAGTTCATCTTTATTTGACTTCAAACACAAATATAGATTTGTTTATTGTTATCTGGTTTAGCCTGTCAATTAGACTTCAAACTTTGGCACTGAGAAGTACTTGGATTTGTAAGTGTGTCATAGATTGAGGCCAAGTTGAATTGTCAAGGAACTCTTGTCTGGTGATACACTTTGTTGATATAAAAACACTAAAAGATGGTAAAACTTAAAAAAAATGCAAACTTTAATTGTTCACAGCACTGACACAAGGTGTTTTATAGTAAAGTGGCATATTAAAAAAACAAATTAATTTGATTTAAAAAATAAAAACAGCGGTATAAGTACTCTGTCAATGTCAATTTATTAATTGGACTCAAAAACATATGTGTGACCTGGACCAAATACATCTCCAATTTTATAAGTCAAACATTATGTTTCACAACTAATACACTTTGTTTCAATCAGAATATAAGCTATTTTGCTTCCAAACCAGCCAAATTTCTGAGCCTTGTAGTTAGGTCACAAAAGCTTTATAAATATTTAAAAGAGATCAAATCCTTCAGAGTGGTAGGTATGACTAGATCATTTACACTCTGGATACAGTTCCTTCCCATTAACTTCCTTATTTTGAAACAACAAATATCTGTAAGTTTTCTAGCATTTGAAGCATTAGATTTTAACATGTTACAGAGCTTTTCATTTTGAACAACTGCTGAAGGGAAACAGTTTTCATGTATCCACTTTTCTTTACTAAAGTTGTATCCAGCTTTATAAAGCAAAAGCATAAAACTTTCATCTGTTCTCATTGCGGCTAAGTATAATGGTGTTATCCCAGAAGTGTTTTCTGTTTGAATCTCTGCACCTTTTTTCACTAAATACTTTGATATTCTGTACTGGTGATGAAATATTGACAGATGGAATGCTGTATGACCAGTCATATTCTTATTGTTTATCTCCACTCCTTTATCCACTAAAAGTCTTACAATCTCAAAATGACCTTTACAAACAGCTATATGTAAAACATTTTCTTCATCAAACGTGGTTCGAGTCAAAGAGGCACCTGCATCAAGCAGTGCTTTAACAACATTTATATGTCCATGGCAAACTGCTGTATGGAGTGTAGTCCATCCATCCCGGTCTGTCCTATTTAAATCCACGTTATTAGAAATTAGTAATTTACAGAGTTCATCGTGTCCTAAACAACTTGCAGCGTGAAGTGGGGTAAAGCCATCTACTTGTGCTATATTGACACACCCACCTACTGACAACAAATATTCTGCTATATTAGCGAAACCATAGATTGCTACCCAATGTAAAGCAGTTCTCTGGTCACTATCACGGCTGTTGACATCAACTCCGTTCTCGATTAGTTTCTGTACAAACCTCAAATGTCTTTTAGAAGCCGCTATGTGTATGGGCTGTCTTTGCCACATACTGTCAGTAAAATCAGGGGTCGTCAGGTTACATCCCTGCTGTATCAAAATATCAAGAATTAAGTCTCTGCCATTATGAGCAGCCCTACATATTGGACTTCTGCCATTTAAAACAAAGTTTGGAGATACATCAGTTTCTGTAAACAAACGTCTGACAGTTTCAATGTCATTTTCTTCAATGGCCTTCAATAGTAAGACTTCATTGCACGTTTCTTCATTTGCCGCAGCTAAACACAATTCATCTAACGTGTAATCTGGTTCGTCTAAATCAACATGATTCATTTTACTACCATTCCGAAGTACCTTTTGATTTTCTCAATTGATATAAGCGGTCTGTAGTCTTGAAGTACAATAAAACGCAGATGGGTAACGGATGGAGTGGAAAACGGAATCAAATCAAGTGTGTAAAAACTTAAACTTGGTTTGATGCTCAAATGTAATTAATGTGTATATAATTGATCATACTTACTTGCTTAGTTCTTATTTTCAGTGACAAAATATGTTTGGGTATTCTACTGTTTTTGGGTTTTTGCAAATAATATTTATTAGTATATGCATGTCTCTGATTTGTTCCCGAGTAAGATAGGACTTGAAATAAACCTTTATAACAAATATGAAAGATTCTCTTGAAATTGATGTCGTCGGTTTAAAAAAAATAAAAACATTTGCACTCGTAATTAGATTAAAAATTCTACAATTATAGGGTTAACATGAAATTGTCTTTCCATTAAATTTTACTTTGTCTTTCCATTAAATTACACTAAATTACTTTATATAAATATATATATCTCCGTTAGGTTACTAAATCAATGGTGTTAAAACATTACTTTTTTATAATTTAAATTAAATTGAGTAAACAAATTTTTTTCGATCATGCTGAAAATAATATTTCAATATATTTCATCATCAATAGGAAACCCCTTTGTGTTGTTATTGGCAAAACTGGTAGATGATATCATATTTGGGGCCATTGATTGGTCGATATTTAAAGCCTGAGATAAAAATAGAAACAACGTCACAGGGTAACCATCGATTACATATAAACAACACCGCATGCTTTTATAGTTCAGTTACAAATGTAGACGATATTTTGTGAATTAACCCTAGACTAACGAGCCACCCGAGCCTCTCAAATGACAGTAGCCGATACAAAAAGGAATTGTACAAAAATGACCACAACTACAAACCGTCAACATCACCATCAGGGTGAAAGTCATCGCCGGGGGTCCACAACAGGCCACCGGCGCCGTTTTTTCTCTCGGTCGCCTCGGTATCAGGTCTCCCCAGAATCATGGCCTCAACAAGAAGAAGGTGAGGGACTTATTTGTTACGATACCAAGGACGATCTGCGACAAAAGTGTAATAAATCAGCCTCAATCACCAACACAGTCGCCATGTAATATGTATATTGGAGAGAATTTTTCGGTTAGAATACCTCAATATTTTCATTTCGCCAAATTAATTGACGATAATTCATTAAGTGGTATCGCACATTGTAGTTTTGATCCGTTTAAAACCATCAACAAGATGAGTTTATCAGCTGATGCCGAAAAAATCCTCACCGTACCAAATGCTGGGGGTAACTCTGTGATTTCTGAGGTTGTGTCATGCGAGTTACTGAAAAAATGTTTCCAGGCTAGACTTATAAAGGTAAGAAATTATTATTATTATTATTATTATTATTATTATTATTATTATTATTATTGTTATTATTGTTATTGATGTTGTATTTAACAATCGATGATTTGTGAAATACTCATAACATGTATTCCCCCTTAATGTCTCGATTTCTATTTTTAATTCAATGCTCAAATTTTAATAAAACGATTTCACCGATTGTAACATAAGAATATCATTGGTCGCTACAAAAGTTACTTTGACATTGGTGTCATGTGTTGTAAACCGTCTATTGGTCTGGTGTATTGCTTCTTTCATGTTTTTTATTGGTTGTCTTTTTTTAAGTTAATTTTTTCAGCAATGACTTTCATTTTAGTCTTATTATTTATTTATTTAGAAGTAAGACTATTATTATTATTATTATTATTATTATTTACAGACTGAGATGGAAGTGGACTACTTTCCAGAAGGGGGGTCAATAACGGATTACATGTGTGAAATATTCAGACATAAAGTTGGAGTATCAGTAACCAGGGCAATGAAGTACTTCGGCGAATATACGGAGGAAGACGCTGAACATTTATTAATGAAAAAATTAAAAGGTATGAATCTTTATTCTCCAAACCAAAAATAGCATAACGCAGCTTTAAAAATATAACAATATATTATCTATTTGGAGGAAATTAAACACTGAAGGCAATCAGATGATGAAGAACTTAACCACCAAATTATTCCCCAACACACTGTGTGTGTATGTGCGTGTGTGCGTGCGCGCGCGCGACACAGTCTATTCTTTCACTTACATTGAACCTGTCTGTTCTGGGATGGCGAAGAAACCGCAAGGAAATGAAGATCAGTCGGAATTATCCAGTCAGTAGTTGCATAGTATTTTATAAAAACACGGACATTGTACTACAAAGTCTGCAGGTGACTATGTTCATTGGTAACGAATGTGTTGATTCGTTAACTATTGTAAAAAGAAATATCTGAACCACCAAGATCAAATCGCTGTTAATTTAAAACATTATTATTCGAATTGCTATTAGAATGTTATACTGGAAATAATAAGTATCATGATCTAGCCATATTGTTTAATTTTTATTTTACCTCTGACGTAGCAGATGTTAAAACTAAGAATTTTCTATTTCAGGCGTCATTCAGTCCAGTAGAAACACCCTTGAGAATTGGAACAAACAGATTCTACACGTCTGGGCTCAGTCTAACAATATAGCCAACACTATAACTAAAGTGTACCACACATTACCTAATGAGATACGTGCTAACACCGTCGTACTTGTGACTACCACCAACGCTAACTTTATATTTGACAACAGATGAGCCGAGTCAAAATGCTGGAGCCAACCAGCTACTTACGCTACGAAACTTTCGTGAAAGCTAGCTTTCTGATGTAACAGTAGGTACTTTCGACTTTCCACCAAAAGATAATGCAGAAACATCACCAATCTTCTCTGTTACGGAATGCCAATAAATTAAAGCATATCGGCCAATAGAACAACATCATTTCTTGAATTGCAACATTTTAAATATGACATGTTGATCGAACTTCGACATGTTTATTTTTACATATACTGATAACATATCAAGTAAAAGAGGATAGAGTCAAAGTCAGATTGACACCACCTGTAAACAACAGAACTGCCTATGAAAATGATATTTAATACGTATCAACATCAAAATGTTACTATAGAGACAACGTCATTACAATGTCATTCCATTGGTACAGATATATGAATGCTAGGCCAAACAAAGAGATTAAGATCAGTTTCATAATGATAGATTTATCCATTTCTATTTTTATCATTTAGAGGATAATAAAACATTATGATATCATATGTAATAGTTCTTAATTCTTTCATAAATATATTTTAAACACCCAGTATTAGTAAGTAGCTTTGTACTTTTGTTACCTGGAAGGGAAAGGTACTTTGTATCATGTTGAAGACTTCATGACTTACTAGATGGACATCTCCAATCAAACCGAGTACCAATAATAAGGTTTTAATGGACACATTTTGTTACACCTTCTACCTAGCTTGTTTCTCTTGTTTCATTTTGAGTTTAACTTTATTCTGATTTCCTGAAAAAATTATATGATTCATATTTATATGATTGTATAGCAAGAATATCAAAAACTGGCAAATAGACTGATTGTTAATCACAAAAATCATAACAAAAACCATGGAGAAACACAATATACACATACTGAGTAACTCCTTACGTCAGGCATGCACTAGACATAATGACCAAAAAAAAAAAAAAAAAAAAAAAAAAAAAAAAACGGAGATAAACGCACAACATGAGTTTACTTGACATTATCTCACTGGTTCAAACACATAAAGATTTAAGTGTTCCTTTTAAACTATTAATACTATTGAAAACAGAGAAAAGGACGCAGTATAAAGTTATTAGTCAAAATAATTCATGCTTGATAGTTTATCGCTACATCACTAGTATATATCTACAGACGATCGAGAATAAATACTTTTATTTTTATGACTTATGTACGGTAGGGATTATCTCCCTTATACTGTATTATCCATTTAAATTGAGAAGTTGCTGAACTTTATTCTTTCAGTACCCCTTCTCTTCCTAAATGAGAAATTTTATTTAAAAACATTTATCCCAAACATTTGTCTTATCATATATACAAGAAACTAATCCTTCCTAAAACCGGTCTCGCTGTATCCGAATTCATTTGTTTTATAGTACGCACTAGAGTTTTCGTGCAAATACACCAAAAGTTGTGATATTTACCTTGTCAATTAATCTTTAAAGATCGTTCAGTGGAAAACTATGTTCCAGTTTATTCATTCGTTTGCTTTTATAGGGGTGATCAGTTCTGAGAACGGAGAAAATCACCAACAATCGGCAAGCGAACTGACAAACAACCAGTAAGTGGGAATTAAAGTAACACCGGGAAAGCTTTAACCACTCGGCTACTGATGTGACACACGGTAAATAGAAAAATTCTGAGAAGGGTATAGTCACTAGATTGCTATAAAAAATAAATTTAAAAACTCGAGGACTCGACAAACAAGTATCCGCTTAATTGGAATCGAACCCAGGCTGTAACAACAATGGACCAGTCGTAAACAGTCGCTTAGACCACCTTGCTACCGATGCGATAAATAGAGAGTCACTAGACTGAATATCTTCAATTTGAAATAACGAGATAGGATCAAACAACATAAAGTATACAAAACACTGCTCTGCTGTTGCCTTGTCAAGATTATCGTTGATGGATTAGGAAAATTCCAATTTTTTAAAACAAAAAATCCCTAACATGTATTTGAATTTTCAAAAGTTTTGAATTTTAATTCAAATTCAATTCAATTCAAATTTTATTGTCATATAATTGAAAATATACCTTGTAACAGCATACATACAAAGGATATTAAAAGAAAAATACAAGATAAATCTACAAAGAGTCACCTGTCCTCAGTTCCAACGACTGTTTAATAAAGAATCCTATTGTTTTTACTTGATAAAAATCTTTGGTGTTAAGCAGATGTGCTAGTTTTTCATCATCAGATAGATTAGCAAACTCAGGATTTTAAGTGGTAACTTTTGAAATAATTCATGCTGTGAATTATTATTTTTCGACAGAATAATAAAAAATGTTTTAATGGATTGTTTGTTATCTCAGGAATAAATAAATAAATAAATAAATAAATGAATAAATAAATAAATAAATGAATAAATAAATAAATAAATAAATAAATAAATAAATTCAATCTTTCTGTGCTTCAAAAATGTTTTGAGATTTATTTAATGTTTTTAGTACTAAACAGAGTTCAACATTCGTGCGTCTTTTACATACATATTTTAAGAAGCTGGGGGACATATTGGTTTTGCTGGTTTTTCCTCTTCTTCAAACTTTGTTCGGAGCCTTTCTCAGAGATGGCTTTTCCGATTCTTTTGAAATTTCACAGGAGTAATAAGGAGGGGGTGTCATTGTTGCTCTTTGCTTGTTATGTTCTCAAAATGACCACGACAGCTATATTATCAGAGTTTAACCCCCCTCAAAAACATGTTTTATTAAACAATTATTTCTTCCTTATTTCTTGACCGATAATGTTGAAACTTGGCAGGTACATAATAAAAAATTCCCTTCAAATGATATAGTGTTTTGAATAAACAAGAGATATATTCATCAGAATTTAATATCCCCTCCAAAAACATATTTTTATTAAACAGTTACTAGTATTTTTCACAGTTTGTTTCATTTATGAATACATTATTAAAACCTAAAATTGTCTAAAAACAATTGCAAGTAATAATTCTTTTGAAGTTTTATAAAAAAATACATTCAAATAGTGGTATATGACACCTCTATTGACAAATGCATGTCATTCAGTCAGTTTCAAATGCTTTCTTATAAAACACTATCGTTTTCAACTAGAGTTTAAAAGCAAAATCCATGGTACTTATTCAACGTCAGTTTTGACGCAATGCGAGTAAACCTATGTATTGGCTGGTATCTGTAACTTCACGTGGATCTAGTTTAAAACTTATTAATCTGATGATATTTATATCTATTGAATAAATTATTTTAGCCAAGATACATGGCTAGGCTTCTATTTGAAGAGCCGAACAAATCGATAGCAAAGAATCGATTATATATATATTATACCGTTAGCCATATTCCTGTTATCAGTGAAAACACTTTAAACAGGGTATTTGTTTTCGTTATTATACATATATAAACACTTTTCTATATCAAAATGTATTGCTTTGGCAGTATGTAATCACCATAGCAGTGTTACATTGTTACGAAGAGCTAAATACGTCATACCGCCAATACCGCGGTTCTGTATGATCGACCCATCTTTTTATCTTCCTGAATAAAGGTAATACATATTTTATTTTGATAATTTAACACGGGATATTTATATAAGGTAAGTAAACTTGATTTACTCCAGTATATCAGTGTTATATTTACATGCTTTTGTTATTCTGAAACTTTACGATTCCTGGTCCTTTATTTACTTTGGATTTGATGTTAATTTGTTGTCAGTTATAAACTGTTCATCATTCTAGTAATAAAAATAGGCTTTTTATTTCATATCTGGTACTTTTACAAACATGTGTTTGATATTTTTTATTTAGTTTTATATTATAGTCGTTAAAAACCCACGGTGGTTGTTAAAAGCTGTACATGTACAGTTTGAAAATTGAACCTAAATAAGGATGTTTTCAATCTTACAGGTGCACGAACAACTTTACCTACCTGTGCTAATATTTTAATATAAATTACGTAAGAAGTTGTAAAAAATTGCATTCATGTACATGTATTAGTATATTTTGTCATTATCATAATGTCAAGTCAAACACAGCTTGGATTTCTAACTAACTAACTAACTAACCAACTAACTAACTAACTAACTAACTTACTTACTTACTAACTAACTATCTTTTTACTTCCTTTGCTTGCTTGTTTGCTCACTCACTCACTCACTCATCCTCTTCGTAATGTTTGGTTTAATCCAGTCAAAGTGAGTGAGCGAGTCATTATTATAATGTAAAGTTGAACACAGCTGGGTTTATGTTTTTATTACTTTCTTAACTTGCTCACTTACTACGTTTACTTGATTCTTTGCTTACTTATTACTTGCTTGTTTACTTACACTTCTATGTTTCTTACTAGATTATTTCACTTGATTCCTTACGTACTCACTTCACTTGATTCCTTACGTAATTATTTCACTTGATTCCTTACGTACTTATTTCACTTGATTCCTTACGTACTTACTTCACTTGATTCCGTACATACTTATTTACTTCGTTTGATTACTTACCTAAGTTAATTACCTACTGACTTACCTTCTTACCTCGCTTGATTACTTACTGACTACTTATTTTGCTTGATTTTTGACTGAATAACTGACCGACTTAATTATTGACTTATTTATTTACTTACTTGCTATTACTTACTTTCTTAGTTACTTACTTACCTCCTCACTTACTTACCTACTTACTTGCCATCTTACCTACTTACTTACAGCACATGAGGTTGAATCTAGGACCCCCCATCTGCATGCCTTTGTCTCTGGCAGTATTTTTCAATACTTGTCACGTTAGCTTTAATAATTCCATTTCTCTTCCTGTGGTGCTTCCCGGTCTTCTTTATTATCTGTTTTACCAGTTGCCCACAATCTTAACACTGATGTGCTTGTGTTGTTTATATTTTTAATACATACCCCAGTCATTTCTTGTGTCTTTTTTTCTAATATCACTTATGAAGTCATTTTGCTGTATTAATCGATACTCTCGAAGTTAAGGATATCTACATACATCTTTTTCTGTCTCGTAATATATACTGATGATATTAATTACAATCGGAGCTAAATTATGATAGAAGTATTGTACAAGTTAACTTTGTTGTTTTCTGTTTTAATAGTACTCCCTTCAAATCTCGTTGCTAACAATGACATAGTTTTCAATTGCTTCCATCTACAGTCACATCAAAACGTATCTAATCTGACTTAAAACAGGGTTGATTCTTAATGTTTAAGTAACCTTATGTTTAATTAAGCATATTAACTAACTACCGATAGTTACCTACAATCAATAATTCGGTTAAAAACTTAAAATAAAACAAACATACCAGTCCTTGTCCAAATCACAATCAAAAAAAAAAAAAAAAAAAAAAAAAAAAAAAAAAAAAAAAATAAATAAATAAAATAAAATAATAAAAAAAGTAAAAACTTTGAAAAGCTGGCAAAATTAGTTATACACGTGAACTTCCATCAAGGAAGTGAGACCGAGTGCTCCGGAAGGGTAAGCACCTCCTGTCTAGCTAGCTACATCCGTCACGTACAAGTCAATTTTGAGAATAAAAGGAACAAAGAACTATGGTAAGTCAAATATATCCAGTGTAAGTTTGGATACAGTGACCACATACTTATCAACAATATTGTGATGACGGCCATAAAACTTTTTAAGGGCCTTGATTAGCCTAAGCTTGCAATATTCTTGCGTCAACAATTTAAATGTAAGCAATTTGCTTCGTTGTAGAAAGTCCCCACAGTGGGAACAAGCTCTACCGTAACGTATTAATTGTGAAACATATACACCATACGCAGGAGAAGCAGGGATATTACTGCAAAGAAAAAGAAAGTTGACAATAGAAAAATTGAAGTCATCACGTTTGTCGTATAGTTTCAGATGTAACCTTTCATGGGTGTCATAATAGAGTATAAGTCTAAATATGAAGCAGAACATGGAGAATCTGTCGTGTCTTTTATTTCAAGCTCACTTGGATAGATGACATTCACATATTCTCCAAATTTGGGATTATTTAGAGATAGAACGTCATCTATATATCTGTATGTGTAGTTGAATGATTTAGCGACAGTCTTTTCTCAAGATTTGAAAAGATCCTGTAAAAATTCTGATTCATATGAATAAAGAAACAAATCAGCAAGCAAAGGTGCACATTTTGTGCCTATGGGTATACCGATTGTTTGTTGAAAGATTATATTGCAAAACACAAAAAATATGTTGTGTAACATTTTTTTATGGTATCATCAGTATATTTTTTGTTTGCAGTCTGTATGGTGTTTTACAAAATAACCAGAATCCCTGTTGAGCACTAGATATTTATATTACATTACAATTAAGGCATATTGCTTATACATAAAAAAGAAAACGACAAGTGACAAAAAATTGTTTGTAAATCTCTCGGCTTTGGACGGACATTGAGTTTAATATCTAGAAATGTGGTTTTAGCATGTTTGGATGTCTTAATTTTTCCATATTTTTTACAAAGATTAAAAATTTAATCTTTAAAAATTAACAAAATAACATTAAAAAAAACTTATTTTACCAATAAATCAGCGGTCCTTACCCTACATATAAATAAAGAGGTTTAAAAGTTAACATACACCATTTGGAAGAATGCACCATCCAGATGGGTGTTATATTGTAAGTCATTTTCCTATCTTTTATCTATCAATATACGTAATAATCTATAGTTCAGATTATGTTTACTGTTGTATATTACTTTAACATTTTTAGTTATCTTTTAGTGTATGATACACACAAAGAAATATCCACAATGAAAAACGCTGACGTTGGTACTTATCAGTTTGTTTTCTAATACTCTTGTCATATTATAAATTTTTAATTTTCTGAATGAAATATTCAAAAATTTATAATATTACAACAGTTGTCATATTATAAATTTTTTGAATATTTCATTCAGAAAATTAAAAAATTCAAAAACAATTACTAAAACATTATAGTATATAAGTGAGAAAGAAACGGGTTTGGGAATAAATCCTAAAAGTTTAAAAAATGGTATAACGTCTAGAGAAAATGTTATGTCTTAATTTTCAGTTTTAAAATGTTATTCGACCTAATAATGCCTGCATTAGGTTAGAATTAATCATGGTTGAAGTCCCTTTATTTTAGGAAGTAATATCCTTGTACAGTCGATGAACTCGTTATTCAAATCATTCAACCACACTACTAGGTCGGAATTTTTTCATAAATAATGCCTTTGTCTTAAATTATTGAAACAATAATGAAGTAAACATCACATCATTATGAGTCTAACTAAAAAGCTTTAAAAGAGAATGTGGATGTCCAATACATAATGGTTGATGTTTTAACGTGTTTTAGGGGAGATGATGATGATGATGATGATGATGATGAATGTTTTTGTTGTTGTGTTTGTGGCATGTTCTAAATGGCATTGAATAATGTCAGGTACATGAAGATGAAATTTAGCTTACAATCACCTAACAATCAGGTGTTTTCGGTTAACAATCAAGGGTTTTTAGCTTACAATCAGGTGTTTTTCAGTTAACAGTCTGGCGTTTTAGCTAACAGTCAGGTTTTTTAAATCTAAAATCAGGTATTATTAGCTAACGATCAGTGTGTTTTCAGTTACCAATCAGGTGTTTTTAGCGAAAGATCAGGTGTTTTCAGTTACCAATCAGGTATTTTTAGTTAACAGTCAGGTGTTTAGGTTAGGAATCAGGTGTTTTTCAGTTAACAATCAAGTGTTTTACCAACAATCAGGCGTTGTTAGTTAACAGTCAGATGTTTTTAGCTAAAAACCAGGTGTTTTAGCTAACAATCAGGTGTTTTAAGTTAACAGTCAGGTGTTTCAGCTAAGTCAGGTGGTTTTAGCTAACAATCAGGTGTTTTTAGCGAAAGATCAGGTGTTTTCAGTTACCAATCAGGTATTTTTAGTTAACAGGCAGGTGTTTAGGTTAGGAATCAGGTGTTTTTCAGTTAACAATCAGGTGTTTTACCAACAATCAGGTGTTTTTAGTAAACAGTCAGGTGTTTTACCAACAATCAGGTATTTTTAGTTAACAGTCAGGTGTTTCGGTTAGAAATCAGGTGTTTTTCAGTTAACAATCAAGTGTTTTACCAACAATCAGGTGTTTCTAGTAAACAGTCACGTGTTTTAGCCAACAATCAGGCGTTGTTAGTTAACAGTCAGATGTTTTTAGCTAAAAACCAGGTGTTTTAGCTAACAATTAGGTGTTTTCAGTTAACAATCAGGTGTTTCAGCTAAGTCAGGTGGTTTTAGCTAACAATCAGGTTTTTTTTAGTAAGCAGTCAGGTGTTTTCAGTTAACAATCAGATGTTAAGCTAATAGTCAGGTGTTTCAGCTAAGTCAGGTGGTTTTAGCTAACAATCAGGTGTTTTAGTAAACAATCAGGTGTTTTAAGCTAACAATCAGGTGTTTTTCAGTTAACAATCAGGTGTTTTTCAGTTAACAGTCAGGCGTTTTAGCTAACAGTCAGGTTTTTTAGTAAGCAATCGGGTGTTTTTAGTTAACAATCAGATGTTTAGCTAATAGTCAGGTGTTTCAGCTAAGTCAGGTGTTTTTAGCTAACAATCAGGTGTTTTAGTAAACAGTCAGGTGTTTTCAGTTAATAGTCAGATGTTTTAGCTGACAGTCAGGTGTTTTTAGCTAACAGTCAGGTGTTTTTAGCAAATTATCAGGTATTTTTAGTTATTTAAAATCAGGTGTTTTAGCAAACAGGCAAATGTTTTTAGCTAGCAATCAGGCGTTGTCAGTTAAGAGTCAGATGTTTTAGCTAAAAACCAGGTGTTTTAGCTAACAAGCAGGTGTTTTTAGCTAAAAACCAGGTGTTTTTAGCTAAAAACCAGGTGTTTTCAGTTAACAATCAGGTGTTTCAGCTAAATCAGGTGGTTTTAGCTAACAATCAGGTTTTTTTAGCGAAAGATCAGGTGTTTTCAGTTACCAATCAGGTTTTTTTTTGTTAACAGTCAGGTGTTTAGGTTAGGAATCAGGTGTTTTTCAGTTAACAATCAGGTGTTTTACCAACAATCGGGTGTTTCTAGTAAACAGTCAGGTGTTTTAGCCAACAATCAGGCGTTGTCAGTTAACAGTCAGATGTTTTTAGCTAAAAACCAGGTGTTTTAGCTAACAATCAGGTGTTTTCAGTTAACAATCAGGTGTTTCAGCTAACAATCAGATTTTTAGCTAATAGCCAGGTGTTTCAGCTAAGTCAGGTGTTTTTAGCTAACAATCAGGTGTTTTAGTAAACAGTCAGGTGTTTTCAGTTAATAGTCAGATGTTTTAGCTGACAGTCAGGTGTTTTTAGCTAACAGTCAGGTGTTTTTAGCAAATTATCAGGTATTTTTAGTTATTTAAAATCAGGTGTTTTAGCAAACAGGCAAATGTTTTTAGCTAGCAATCAGGCGTTGTCAGTTAAGAGTCAGATGTTTTAGCTAAAAACCAGGTGTTTTAGCTAACAAGCAGGTGTTTTTAGCTAAAAACCAGGTGTTTTTAGCTAAAACCAGGTGTTTTCAGTTAACAATCAGGTGTTTCAGCTAAATCAGGTGGTTTTAGCTAACAATCAGGTTTTTTTAGCGAAAGATCAGGTGTTTTCAGTTACCAATCAGGTATTTTTAGTTAACAGTCAGGTGTTTAGGTTAGGAATCAGGTGTTTTTCAGTTAACAATCAGGTGTTTTACCAACAATCGGGTGTTTCTAGTAAACAGTCAGGTGTTTTAGCCAACAATCAGGCGTTGTCAGTTAACAGTCAGATGTTTTTAGCTAAAAACCAGGTGTTTTAGCTAACAATCAGGTGTTTTCAGTTAACAATCAGGTGTTTCAGCTAACAATCAGGTTTTTTTTTAGTAAGCAATCAGGTGTTTTCAGTTAACAATCAGATGTTTAGCTAATAGGCAGGTGTTTCAGCTAAGTCAGGTGGTTTTAGCTAACAATCAGGTGTTTTAGTAAACAATCAGGTGTTTTAAGCTAACAATCAGGTGTTTTTCAGTTAACAATCAGGTGTTTTTCAGTTAACAATCAGGCGTTTTAGCTAACAGTCAGGTTTTTTAGTAAGTAATCAGGTGTTTTCAGTTAACAATCAGATGTTAAGCTAATAGTCAGGTGTTTCAGCTAAGTCAGGTGGTTTTAGCTAACAATGGTGTTTTAGTAAGCAGTCAGGTGTTTTCAGTTAACAATCAGATGTTTAGCTAATAGTCAGGTGTTTTTAGCAAATTATCAGGTATTTTTACTTATTTAAAATCAGGTGTTTTAGCAAACAGGCAAATGTTTTTAGCTAGCAATCAGGCGTTGTCAGTTAAGAGTCAGATATTTCAGCTAAAACCAGGTGTTTTAGCTAACAAGCAGGTGTTTTTAGCTAAAAACCAGGTGTTTTAGCTAACAATCAGGTGTTTTCAGTTAACAATCAGGTGTTTCAGCTAATAGTCAGGTGTTTCAGCTAAGTCAGGTGGTTTTAGCTAACAATGGTGTTTTAGTAAGCAGTCAGGTGTTTTTAGTTAACAATCAGATGTTTAGCTAATAGTCAGGTGTTTCAGCTAAGTCAGGTGGTTTTAGCTAACAATCAGGTGTTTTCAGTTAATAGTCAGATGTTTTAGCTAATCGTCAGGTGTTTTTAGCTAACAGTCAGGTGTTTTTAGCAAATTATCAGGTATTTTCAGTTATTTAAAATCAGGTGCTTTAGCTAACAGGCAAATGTTTTTAGCTAGCAATCAGGCGTTGTGAAGAGTCAGATGTTTTAGCTAAAAACCAAGTGTTTCAGCTAAGAAGCAGGTGTTTTTAGCTAAAAACCAGGTGTTTTAGCTAACAATCAGGTGTTTTCAGTTAACAATCAGGTGTTTCAGGTAATAGTCAGGTGTTTCAGCTAAGTCAGGTGGTTTTAGCTAACAATGGTGTTTTAGTAAGCAGTCAGGTGTTTTCAGTTAACAATCAGATGTTTAGCTAATAGTCAGGTGTTTCAGCTAAGTCAGGTGGTTTTAGCTAATAGTCAGGTGTTTTAGTAAACAGTCAGGTGTTTTCAGTTAATAGTCAGATGTTTTAGCTAACAGTCAGGTGTTTTTAGCTAACAGTCAGGTGTTTTTAGCAAATTATCAGGTATTTTTAGTTATTTAAAATCAGGTGTTTCAGCTAACAGGCAAATGTTTTTAGCTAGCAATCAGGCGTTGTCAGTTAAGAGTCAGATGTTTTAGCTAAAAACCAGGTGTTTCAGCTAACAAGCAGGTTTTTTTTTAGCTAAAAACCAGGTGTTTTAGCTAACAATCAGGTTTGTTTTAAGTTAACAATCAGATGTTTTAGCTATCAGTCAGGTGGTTTTAGCTAACAATCAGGTGTTTTAGTAAACAATCAGGTGTTTTCAGTTAACAATCAGGTGTTTAGTTAATTATCAGGTGTTTTTAGTAACGTAGGGTTTTTATCTTGCGTTTTCATGAAATAACAATGAGCAATGAATCACTTTTATCTAGCCTTTTAATATAGAACTATTCAAAAAAGTAGGTTTATATACAATTGTATCTGGAAAATCGTGATAAAGGTGAAATCAATTTTAGTTAGTAGGCTTTTTTTAACTGCATATCAATTAACACTCAATAATCATCTCGTGTGTTCGGAAATTATCAGATGTCCACAAAAAACACAAAACTCCAATCGATGTACATGCAAGAATTACTAAAAAAATTTTGTATTTCTTTTTGCTTTATCATCGTGTTCGAGATACTTCAGTAGTCCTTCATTATTGCGTAATGATCTTCACAAGTAAACCAGAAATTAAACAGACCGCAATAAATTGTAATTTCGTGTTACTTATCGAGATTTAAATTCGACAAAATAATGCTTATATATATCGTATATATATATAAGCCTTGATTTAAAGCCAAGTTATCGGCATTGGATTAATAGATCATGGTTACTTAGTTAACATTAAGAGCATTATGGTATGTTTCGATGTAAATGATTAGAGATTATTGTATTTGCTTGATTGAGAATCATTACAGTTTAAATCACGTGACCGTTACCTGCCTAAACAAAACATTGCTATTAAAACGCATCCAAGTTTACCACACAATGATACAATGGTTTTATAATATATACAGACCTATCTTATATTAATGGATGTACGGTTTTTATACATGACTTCAATTTCATGCAAGTAAGTAATTTTTTAAATATTTTCTCTTTATTTAAAATCTATCATTTAACCACCGGCCGTCAGAATTATTGTGAAAACTTGTGATTCATGAACACACATATTGAAGAAATATGTCTTCATACTCTTATAAAATACCCAAGTTTTATTACTTTGTCAATATTCTTACACAAGAGTATAAACTGGTTCAGGGAACTGTCTATTGATTAGTATAAAAACCATTGAAATGCTTTCTTTTATTTGACGTGATTATCACCAGGTATATTGAAAAGAAATGCATTTACAATAAATGTTAAATAATAACTGTTTATCATGAACATGTAAAACAAAATCATATAGTTTACACGAGTGACCGGGCTTTCTCAAACTTTCCTTCTCAAATATTGATTTTGAATACTTTTAAATAATAAAGAACAAAGCACACACTGTTACACAATCTGTTGTGAAAATAAAGTAAATATATCCAACTCACCGGAATTGTCAAGGACAGGGCACCCAAACATAAAACGTAAAAATATTCAAAAAGAAGGTTTTATCTCTGCGACTAGGTATATAAAACACACTGGTTTAACAAAACCAAAACATTTAAAGATATACTAGAATTTTCAATTTTGGCCTTCTCACTAAGTTTATATAATGGTACCTAGCACCATGTTATATTGTTCTCAGTTTTAAATCGTGACGGACAAGTTCATTCAATGAGTTTAGTTGTAGGATACTGGCGTCAATTATAGTACATGTAGTATCCTTGTATTGAGATACACAAATCAAAGACATGGTCACTGAGTTCAGATTATGATTATGCAGAGTGTTGATAAATATTAAACGCCATGATCAAAACAGAGACGTCAAATAGAGTTGATCCTGATCGAGGCATTTGAACATGAAGTTTTGAGAAGTATGTCATGCTAACACTTAAAAGAACGTCAAAAAATCTTGCAACTGTTAATACGTTGGTGACTATTACACTGTATTACCAACTAAAATACCGCTGCTGCTTTGTCGTAATGTCACATTCCGGTCTCTCTCTCTCTCTCTCTCTCTCTCTCTCTCTCTCTCTCTCTCTCATTTGACGGATGCATCATTTCATACTACAAGTTTGAATACAGAATCAGAATGGATTTATAACAGTATGATTTGGCATTTGGCCGTTTGAAGGCGAAGTCTAATGCAATGGACAAACTACCTAACTAAAGTCTAGTCAAAACCTCGTCTACATCGCAAATACTTCTCGCAATTGTGACATTTAGCGCTTATTAAATCACCTTATCAAATGAACAGTACATTGCGTGCTAAATAGTTTAATGGGGCGATTACCACCTTTGCTTTATCAATGACATTTTTACATTCGTTCAACCAAAACCTTGCGCCTTTGCTGATGTATTGACTACCATAGCTTTTATTCTATATCACAACTGTGTCGTTTATCGATATATTCCACTTTAGAAAGTTCAATTTCCCCATATAATAAATAAATAATTTGATTCTAAAAGGTTCAATAATCAATCAGATTGTATCAGTTTATGGCCTATCTCATACTAATTGAAATCTTGAGTTTACATCACTTTCAGTTCAGCGTACGTGCTCGTTGTTTGTTATTTAAAATTAACAATCAAGACCAGTGAAGTTGTAGTGATGTGTTGTTCATGATCTGATGGCAATGTGTACACATGAAATATTCATACCCCTAACCCGCAAACCTAGTTCGAGGGGGGTAAATATGAATCACCATGTTAGACTGCCTTACCTTATAAAACCATGTTCGCTCAATAACCTCTGTAAGCGGGAGGTAGTGGGTTCGACCCCGACCGGGTCTGACCCAAGACTTAAAAGTGGGTAGTGACTGTTCTTTCGTCTAGCACTCGGCATTACGAAATGAAAGTCACGGTTCTTTCGGATGGGAACTTAAAATAAACGAGGTCCGGTGTCATTGTAGGCGAGGCACGATAAAGAACCCTGTTGTTTAATGCTGTCATATACCACTTTTTGAATTTAATCATAAAAATACATTTAAAAAGTGGTATTTGTATTGTCAGATACCACTTTTTGAATTTATTTTTATGATCAAATTCAAAAAGTGGTATATGACATCAGCGCAACCCACAGGCAAAATAGCTGGCGACGTCTCGATATAAGTGATATATTCTTCTCTGGGACGTAAAACACCATTACTCAACTCAACTCGCTCAATAACATCCATATCATGGATTTATTTTATTCAATCTTGACACAAGAGTATACCAACGACGCGTGTCATATTTAGGTTTGCCAGTCAAAGGTCAAGATCATAGGTCAAATGGAGATGTCAGGGCGGAGGTATTTTGATCTTAAGATTCGAATCTAGTTATATTAGGGTTTTTTGTAAATAAAAAAAGCGTGAGTAGGCGTGATTTTATACTAACATCGAACACGTTGTGTACTCATTTACGCGTGTTTATAAACATTCTGTGATCAGATCATGAATGACCTTTATTATAGAATAATTATCTAACACCTGATGAAATAGGATTTTTTTTAGTAATCTAAATACATCTACAGTCAAGTTTAATATTGCTTCTCGTTTACTTTCCTCCGATAAAGCCATTCCTATAAATTTAATTAACGGAAGTTATTTTTCATTAAAAAAATCATTAATTTTTTCTGTTTCATAGACGTTTACTTAAAGTAAAATTACCAAAGAATTTCACCGCCATTTTTGTTAAACCAAGATTGAAGATTTGTGTTTTATGAGATAAAACATATTAATGTCAATATATATAACAATTCTATCTTTCTTAGGTTTTAAACATGACATTGATTTTAGTTTTTCTTCATTAAAAATATCGATTTTTAATTTATTTTTCTCTATATCCTTTATTGTAATGTACATTAAGTAGAAAAACACAAGCTTAAGTATTAAATTTTGACGTTTGAAGCATGGACTTATTTAAGGTAAATAAATCGGATATTTGCTTCACGATTTGGGGATTTTGAGTTAATCTCAGGTGAAAGACACCAAGGATTTAAAGAAATAGGATTGGAACTATTAATATATTCCTATCGACTAGAAGTAAAATTGTTGATATAATATCTGATCATTTCGTTTTAAATAATTGTATTTTGGATACATACAAAAGTTGAAATACAATATTTCCTATTTGAGAGAGAGAGAGAGAGAGAGAGAGAGAGAGAGAGAGAGAGAGAGAGAGAGAGAGAGAGAGAGAGAAAGAGTACTGTTATGAAGCTTTAATAGTGTCCTACTTCTTGACTTTGTTTTGATATTTTGACTTTGTTTTAATATTTTGACTTTTTAATATAAGAATAAAAAACATAAATAGATAATTTTGGATTCATAAATTTATGCCCATGACAGTTACCCTGAAAATTAAGACGATTGACCCCACATCAGATACGATTCTTCTCTTCTGTTTTTACAGTTTTTCATTTTATCAGCATTTGGGCAACATCTTTTAAGATTGTGGTAGAGCGCTAGTTACCACCCGAAAGCGCCGAGTTCGATCCTCAGTAGGCGAATTTGGCGTGGGAGTTGGTTTTCCAGATGTTTCCTCTGTTCCGTTACAATGGCATTTTTTTAATTTGGGGAAGTTGTTCTTCATATCCTGCAAATATAATTATTGCAAGAAAAAGTCTACGTTCTCTTGGTTGCACGTGTCATATTTGTCATGTGCAGAATTTTGAATATTTCTTTTTGTAAAACTGCATTTATCACATGGAAATAATCTTGACCTAAATACTTTAACACATCTTTAACTTGGGCATAACACACAATACTTTAACACATCTTTAACTTGGGCATTACACACAATACTTTAACACATCTTTAACTTGGGTATTACACACAATACTTTAACACATCTTTAACTTGGGCATTACACGCAATACTTTAACACATCTTTAACTTGGACATTACACACAATACTTTAACACATCTTTAACTTGGGTATTACACACAATACTTTAACACATCTTTAACTTGGGCATTACACACAATACTTTAACACATCTTTAAACTTGGGTATTACACACAATACTTTAACACATCTTGAACTTGGGCATTACACATAATACTTTAACACATCTTTAACTTGGGCATTACACACAATACTTTAACACATCTTTAACTTGGGTATTACACACAACACTTTAACACATCTTTAACTTGGGCATTACACACAACACTTTAACACATCTTTAACTTGGGTATTACACACAATACTTTAACACATCTTTAACTTGGGCATTACACACAATACTTTAACACATCTTTAACTTGGGTATTACACACAATACTTTAACACATCTTTAACTTGGGCATTACACACAATACTTTAACACATCTTTAACTTGGGCATTACACACAATACTTTAACACATCTTTAACTTGGGTATTACACACAATACTTTAACACATCTTTAACTTGGGCATTACACACAATACTTTAACACATCTTTAACTTGGGTATTACACACAATACTTTAACACATCTTTAACTTGGGCATTACACACAATACTTTAACACATATTTAACTTGGGCATTACACACAATACTTTAACACATCTTTAACTTGGGCATTACACACAATACTTTAACACATCTTTAAACTTGGGTATTACACACAACTTTAACACATCTTTAACTTGGGCATTACACACAACACTTTAACACATCTTTAACTTGGGTATTACACAATACTTTAACACATCTTTAACTTGGGCATTACACACAATACTTTAACACATCTTTAACTTGGGTATTACACACAATACTTTAACACATCTTTAACTTGGGCATTATACACAATACTTTAACACATCTTTAACTTGGGTATTACACACAATACTTTAACACATCTTTAACTTGGGCATTACACACAATACTTTAACACATCTTTAACTTGGGTATTACACACAATACTTTAACACATCTTTAACTTGGGCATTACACACAATACTTTAACACATCTTTAACTTGGGCATTACACACAATACTTTAACACATCTTTAACTTGGGCATTACACACAATACTTTAATACATCTTTAACTTGGGTATTACACACAATACTTTTACACATCTTTAACTTGGGCATTACACACAACACTTTAACACATCTTTAACTTGGGTATTACACACAATACTTTAACACATCTTTAACTTGGGCATTACACACAATACTTTAACACATCTTTAACTTGGGTATTACACACAATACTTTAACACATCTTTAACTTGGGCATTACACACAATACTTTAACACATCTTTAACTTGGGTATTACACACAATACTTTAACACATCTTTAACTTGGGCATTACACACAATACTTTAACACATCTTTAACTTGGGCATTACACACAATACTTTAACACATCTTTAACTTGGGTATTACACACAATACTTTAACACATCTTTAACTTGGGCATTACACACAACACTTTAACACATCTTTAACTTGGGTATTACACACAATACTTTAACACATCTTTAACTTGGGCATTACACACAATACTTTAACACATCTTTAACTTGGGCATTACACACAATACTTTAACACATCTTTAACTTGGGCATTACACACAATTTTTATCCGATGTACAAGCTGCGATGATACCAAGTTTTATCCATGTAAATATGACCAAGCAGTGCATATACATTGACAAGGGATGGTTTATTTCTTTCATTTATCGGAAATATTAACACACACATTTATAGGTGACAAAAAGACCTAGCCAAAAGTTTTACGCTACGGCATCTATTTGTGAAGAGGGTAGATTGATTGTGTTAACCTATTATAAAGTAACAACAACGACAACACCCGACTTTATGACCTGTTTTACATTTGAATACTAGTATGTTAGAATTAATTTAGTTGAAGGCATAAAAATACAGAAGTGTGCTTCCAGAAAAAGAAAACTTTAGTTTTATGTTCAAATTACATAACAATCCTTCAGCTACTTAGTGCATACAAATGGGATACTAAAGTTGCACAGAATGGAATGCTAGCTATTATTTTTGCTTATACAAAGAATAGTTTATATTATATGAAGTCATCTGACAAAACCAATTGTTTAATGATACATTATTTCTACATGATGAATCATAAATGGCATTCTTTCTTGCCTTGATACCAGTAAAAGATGCGTACATCTACACGTCTGTTTAGTTTCTTACTTTTATTTGTACTTCCCTTTGTAAAAATTGGTTTGACTAAATTCAGTTCAAACTTGGTATTTTAAGCTCGTTGTAAAAGTCTATTCTTCTAGTCGTTGGTAGCAAATAAAGTTTGTAATAAATAAAAATAAAGTATTATTTTTGAATTATGTAGTTTTTGGTAGACTCTTGTATTCAGCTTTTAGAAATATTGGTTGTGTTTCGAGAATGTGAAAAACCATATGTAAACTAAAATGAGTAAACAAATTATTGGAATATTGAATTTTGAAGTTTTATTTTTTTACACGCAAGACGTATGCATGTGCTATGTGTCTTGGACGTTTGTTCTTCTTTCAGAAATTTGTAAAATTAATCTACGCCATTAAAAATGCCATGTATTTCAATGATTTTAAACATTTAATGTGCTACATTGTTATTTCTGAAATATTTACACATGTAAAACAATAATGAGAATTTATAGGTCATGTAAATAGACCGGTAAAAGTTTGTAAATAACTCTAAAAGTTAAGGTTCTATACATGACACTGTTTTAACATTTCCTTTTATAAAACATCCCTATAAAAAGGAAAAAATCGTTAAAACAAATTTAAGTGCTTTAATCTGTATATGTTCAATGATTTTCAAATAATTTGATGTACCGGCCCGTGGATCCATGTTTGCTAAAGACGTTTTAAACTAGAAGGAAAATAATTAAAATTACCCCTTAATAAAACTTTTATGGGTTATTAAGCTGAGTTGTTGTAAGTTTACACAAAACACATTAAAACATTAACTTGTTTCGTGTAATATTGACTTTGTGAGTCAAACTAAATACCGAGCTCAATTTTAACATATCATTGATAAAATAATTAAAATCCGAGGAGATGTTTGATTTAGAATCACAATGTAGATCTAATGGACAAAGGGTAATTAAATCTAATTTTAAAGATACTTTTGTAGAGTGTGTTATGTATACAAACATTGTACTAACTAAAGTTATTATTGATTGTTGGGTTTGAATTTACATGTACTTTGTAACAGTTTTATTGGGGTGTCATTATCCAAAAAAAGCACATGTACTTGGCAATACTAATGTCATTTTACATTTAACGCAATCCTTTTACGAACGGTCTTACATGTTACGAACGGTCTTATACGTTACGGACGGTCTTAAAATTCAACTTACATTTTACGGACGGTCTTAAAATTCGACTTATACGTTACGGACGGTCTTAAAATTTGACTTATACGTTACGGACGGTCTTAAAATTCGACTTATACGTTACGGACGGTCTTAAAATTCGACTTATACGTTACGGACGGTCTTAAAATTCAACTTACATTTTACGGACGGTCTTAAAATTCGACTTATACGTTACGGACGGTCTTAAAATTTGACTTATACATTACGGACGGTCTTAAAATTTGACTTATACGTTACGGACGGTCTTAAAATTCGACTTATACGTTACGGACGGTCTTAAAATTCAACTTACATTTTACGGACGGTCTTAAAATACAACTTACATTTACGAACGGTCTTAAAATTCGACTTACGTGTTACGAACGGTCTTAAAATTCGACTTACGTGTTACGGACGGTCTTAAAATTAGACTTGCGTGTTAAGGACGGTCTTAAAATTAGACTTGCGTGTTAAGGACGGTCTTAAAATTCTATTTATATTGTGCGGACGGTCTTAAAATTCAACTTACATTTTACGGACGGTCTTAAAATTCGACTTACGTGTACGAACGATCTTAAAATTCTACTTACATGTTACAGACGGTCTTAAAATTCAACTTACGTGTTACGGACTGTCTTAAAATTCTACTTACGTGTTACGAACGGTCTTAAAATTCGACTTACGTGTTACGGACGATCTTAAAATTCTTTTTACATTTTACGAACGGTCTTAAAATTCTACTTTCATATTACGGACGGTCTTAAAATTCTACTTACGTGTTACGGACGGTCTTAAAATTCGACTTACGTGTTACGGACGATCTTAAAATTCTATTTACATTTTACGAACGGTCTTAAAATTCTACTTTCATATTACGGACGGTCTTAAAATTCGCCTTACGTGTTACGGACGGTCTTAAAATTCTACTTACGTGTTACGGACGGTCTTAAAATTCTACTTACGTGTTACGGACGATCTAAAAACTCTACTCACATTATACGGACGGTCTTAAGATTCTACTTACATTTTACGGACGGTCTTTAAATTCTACTTTCATTTTACGGACGGTCTTTAAATTCTACTTTCATTTTACGGACGGTCTTAAAATTCTACTTACATTTTACGGACGGTCTTTAAATTCTACTTTCATTTTACGGACGGTCTTTAAATTCTACTTTCATTTTACGGACGGTCTTTAAATTCTACTTTCATTTTACGGACGGTCTTTAAATTCTACTTTCATTTTACGGACGGTCTTAAAATTCTACTTACATTTTACGGACGGTCTTTAAATTCTACTTTCATTTTACGGACGGTCTTAAAATTCTACTTACTTATTACGGACGGTCTTAAAATTCTACTTATATGTTACGAACGGTCTTAAAATTCGACTTATATGCTACGGACGGTCTTAAAATTCGATCATTTTACGGACGGTCTTAAAATTCTTCTTACATATTACGGACGGTCTTAAAATTCTACTTACATTTTACGGACGGTCTTAAAATTCTACTTACATTTTACGGACGGTCTTAAAATTCTACTTACATTTTACGGACGGTCTTAAAATTCTATTTACATTTTACGGACGGTCTTAAAATTCTACTTACATTTAATAGACGGTCTTTAAATTGATTTCACAAAAGCTTATTGCAACAACGACATATCATGTATGGGCCATTTATAAATAATTATCATGTAATGTCTATGGTTAGTAAACACCACACCCTAATAACTGTTGAAGATTAACAGTGTTGATAAATAATCATCATGGAAGTATAAATCGATTTTTTTCACCGTGAAATGTGATTCTTGCTTCGTTTACTTTAATTGTGAAAATCTTAATTAATATTGAATAAAACAGTTCTAAAAAGCGTTTAAAATGCATCAATAAAACTCGGGATTCCATTTATTGTAAATACATGTCTTTGGTGACATGAATCCCAGGGTAAGCTTTGATGGGTTGTAGTTTATTGACTTTTTAGTCGTTACAATATTCTTTTTTTTGTGTCATAAAGCATTTTTTAAAAAAAATTTATCGTTAATTACATTCAAAAAATGCTTTAACGATAAAATTACAAAATGCTTTATGGTATTATAACCAATTACTTTGTATTAAGCCTAATTACAAGTAAAAGTCGATCAGCAACATAAACTATGTACATATAATTATTTTATTGTGTAAACTACTTACACGTGTTAATGATCTAGAAAACAACACAATATGTGTGAGAATTAAATCGTGAATAAATGGTCATAACATAGAACGTTTGAGAACGTGATTCCGAATTCAGTCATTGCTATGGATACATTTACAACAGTTTCATTAATGAAATAACTGATCCATTTAAATAATCAAGATGATAGTAAGAAACTTATTCATACGTGTCAATTAAAGTGATTTAGTGCAGATGTACTCAAAATCAGTCCTGTACTAAAAATGAAGTAGTAGGTATTGAGTCACGAACATCAAACACAACTATACACTGACTATTATTATTATCATTTTTAATAAAGAATTCAATTCTCTCAAGGGTGGCAGTTTCTAAATTATTTTCAAATAAATAAAATAACTGTGCCCTAAAACGACAAGTTTGATCACGATTTTAAATGAAAACAGTAAATAAGTAGAATTCAAGAAAAGTTAAATCAATATAAGGCAGGTAATTTTTCCGTCAGTTTTGAAAAACACATGAACTTTACCAACTTAAAAGTATCTGTTTTTTTCACGCAAAATTATTTAAAGTATTTTACAACCGATTAGCGTCTAAAATATTCGATATTTATTAAACACTTTAAAATCTTTTTTAAAGACAATACTTTGTACGAGACAGTCACGCTGTGACAATATTAATTTTTTGGACATTCACCCTGTCTCCTATATCTCAGTAACGCCAGTCATCGGGTTAAAACCTAGACGTTGTTTTACTTTAAAGCATTTAAATTGTTTGGTGCAGGTACAAGTTTAACAATGTATGTAAAATACGACTTACCAGTACCACCCACTGGCCGATCAAGTTTGACATTTTGTTACGGTCTAATTTACAGGCCAGTCACATGATTTTAGTTAATAGTAAAATCTGAATCGGCAAAATGACGTATACTATATATAGATCTGACGTAATTTTTTTAAACTCGATCCTAGCAACACTCACATATTGTGTTAATTGATCCTGTTCTATAAGTTAATGAAGAAAAAACATATCCTAATTAGATTATTCGTGTTTAAATCAAAATCAAGGCTTACCATTTTAGTATTATGTAATAGAACACAATTCTTTACGTTGGAATACCCAACGTTACGTCAATGTAACTGATTTTGTTTTTGAAAAATACTGAAGTACATTTTATTGATTCAAAATTCTGCACACACACACACACACACACACACACACACACACACACACACACACACCAGTTTACTATTTAATATAAAAAACCACCATCAATTTACTTATCTAACTGAATGACATATTATGTTCGTTAATCAAATATTTTACAATCTATGCTGTATCAGATTTTAAATTTTGCATTTAAAAATAAATTGATTTTAAGTTAACATAGCTACCTGGTAATGAGAATAAATGCATGTATTTACTTTCGTTATCTTATATAAATGTTATATGATGTTTTTACATCGACACAAACTACCGAATGGATTTGTCAAAAGTTTAAAAAAGACCATTTACCATAAATTTTAGATTCGAGAATTGGTGACCGTTTACTGTTTTTTTAATATTTTTTTCGGACATAAAAATGATATGACGTCACTTGGTGGACTGGACTGTACACGTTTTTTTTATAAATAGTCATAGGTATTTTTTTCTGACGTCATAGATAGAGAACCTGTCAAGTCACGTGACGTCTGATTCTAAACATACCAGGGACTTTGTTCAAAACTTAATTTAATCAGTGATCAATGCAAGTTTAAAACATCAGTAAAATGTTCATATTAGTATGAAATCACTAGCTTTAAAACAAAGTGTTTCAATTTGATGAATTTCTATTCGCGTCTGACGTTTTTCAACAATCATTACATAACATATTTGAAATTATGTGAAGTTTAAATTTGAACAAATCAAATGATTGAACTAAACACACTTAGAGCAACTGACCCATGGTATCAGATCCACAATCGTCCGTGTGATATACTTTATCTAGTAGGTGTTGTCGTATACTAGTATCTAGGGTGTTGTGTCATATCATAAATTTTAAATTTCCTGAATGAATATTCAAAAAATTATAATATGACAGCTGCTGTATACTATCGGTAGTATCTTGTTTTTATCTTCGTTTCCTTGTTCTGGTAGGTGTCATGTGCAGAATTTTGAATATTTCTTTTGATAAAAAAAAAAAAAAAATCAAAATTCTGTATGTGACATGGAATTTTGGTATTTGTTGTCATTTGCTTGTAATGTGAACAGCACATATTGATGTTATTTATTTGGTATTTTGTGTTCTGTTATACTATTTTTACAAAGATACTAAATTGTACATGTATTTCTCTGCATAAACTACGATATAATATAGACATTTCTATAGAAAAGGGTTCGCCATTCAAATAATATGGAAGTATTAGGGAAAATTAATTATCTTTATCATGGAAACATACAGATCACATTATCATTTTTGTTATTAATCATTATGCAGATAAGATTGTCGAATGTTTGTTATCATATTGATAAACACATTTATCTGATAACACCCGATAATTTTATCAACCCATTTAAAATTAAGTATAAAGAGCTTTTGAAAACTTTGACAATGTCTTAATATTGTGTAAATATCAGCGTGGTATAGCGCTTTCAAATGTAAATAGCTTTTTACTCAGGTTCAATGTCATAAAATTTAATTCGATTGAATGCAGTTAATGTAAAGTTTGTTTCTGTTCCATGGTAGAATTTGTTATGTGTTTACGTGCATTACAACTTCAATCTGTTAAATGTTATAGAAGAAGGTGAAAAAAAAAAATCACTAGCTGTCATTACAGCGGGATTTGGGCTAGTTGAGGTGTTATTACAGAGGGGCTGGGCTAGTTGAGGTGTCATTACAGCGGGGCTGGGCTAGTTGAGGTGTTAGAGTGACGTTCATTGTAGGAGAGTGGTTTTACTATCTGATTTTCTGGTCCGGATCATAAGTCTTGTGGTTGAGTCTCGGCTTGTCACAGAAAAGGGCCGGGTCTGATCATCATCCTGGACACCCGTTGTAGAAGTGGATTTCTTTTAGTCTGTTACATTTACGCCAAAAAAAGCTACAATAACTATCGCAAATCATATACAATTAATATCTATCAAGTAGGTAATTTATAGAATTATAGGGAAAACCGGAGTTTCCAGACAGACCGAATTGATTTGTTATAAGCAATATAACAGCATTTAATTCAAACATTTTGCAACCAATTTATCAACCAACCGATTGCAATAATTAACGTGGATTTATTCATTAATTTATTTTGTGAAGGAGGGTGTAATTTTTTATATCAATATTTAGTACTAAGAAATAACGAACTCATGAACACAATGGGATTATAAGTCTAAATAACAAACAGAATCAGTCACCCGGAATTGATCCGGTAAAAGGTCAGTATTTGAAAATTTGATCTTTAATTGTTCACAAAAGTTTCTTGGTTGTAAAGAGACCTTTACATGTGTTAAGTATTTGTCGTTAGCTTATTTAACATTGTTTCAGGCGTAGAACATTTCATTTTAACAAAGTATTTACCCGTATTCATTTGCTACTTGGATTTAGAGGTGAGAGAGAGAGAGAGAGAGAGAGAGAGAGAGAGAGAGAGAGAGAGAGAGAGAGAGAGAGAGAGAGAGAGCAACCTTCATTTTTCAACATGAGCAGTTCTATTTTTTTTTTTTTTTTGAAATTTAAGTTCCCTTGTGCGTTACATGATAACACAAAAGCGCCAGTCACGATACTATTTATGGTAATCAAATCCATGTTAGTATTACGGTTTTCTGATTTCATTTTATAAAGAGATATTATACTGGGAAAATATTGGAAATATTTCTACGGTACATTAATTTAAATAAATTTCACAAATCAAATATCCGTGTTCAGGTAATTGACATTATGGCGTAATATAACATATAATTATCCCAAAAAGTCCCCGTTAAAGAACATTTAACACATTGAATATTTAACGGAAATAAATTTTACATGATGATTCTTAATGAACGTAATATAAGTAGTGTTTATGTATATGTTGTATGCTACAAGTTCAAACACAAACTAAAGTGATATCCATATATGACGGTGAAAATAAACATTTAAATATTGATTAAATTGGTATTCAAAAAATCAATATTGGATATCTCAAATTTAAAATAAATAATGTAAATGTGTCTGACTGTTTCATGTTTATGGTTTCTTTTTTCCGTAAGTAAAATGATTTAAAAATAATTATTTACACAATTGTTTAAACACACACACACACACACACACACACACACACACACACACACACACCAGTCAAATACCTCTCGCATGCTCGAGTAAGCAAATTAAATGCGAGAATAATTTAAAAACGCATGTTTCATTTTTCAGTTAAATGTTACAAAGACTTGTGTATTTATCACACCGTCACGTGTTTTAGGACAACACACCATAAAATGATAGTTTGCCACATGGTAAACGTCAAACACTTAAGACACACGATTGAAAGTAAATGTTATTGAGATTCGTTAAGTAATTATCAAAATAAATACCCCCATTGTCATTTTATTTCTAACAGTTGCATTGTACAATATAAGATTTAGCTGAAAATGTACAGTTGATCGCGTCAAAACTAAGATCTTATAATAATAGTTGTGCTAGCTATCGTCATTGTCTCATACCTGTGACGACCTGTCTATAAGTCATAAAGTTGTAAACAAAAACAAACCTACTTTAGACCTGATTAAAGTTTTATCTTGTCTTGACTGAATTGATTAACTAGGTAAGACGTATATATTGGTTTGGTACTCTCAAAACATTAAATTTTCTGTAAAACTTTTGAAAAAAAAAATCTCACAAATGTTTAAAATGATTTGATTCTGTAATTTTTTGGACTCTTTTTAGCTTAAAACCGAAATATTATTTTTGGGGCTATGAATGGAAGTCCTTCTTGGATGTACATAGACGGGTCATATGAATGCTTGTACGAAAATTATAAAGTTCCCGTAACCCGATCCTATTAGGCTCATTGTACGGTACCAATGCTAACTTTACCATGACAATGAGAGAAGAACAATAGAGAGGACCATGGGGTTTCATTTTGTTAAAAATGAAAAAAAGTTCTTTTTATATTTTACAGTGTTAAGCAGTAAGATGGAAGACAAAATAGAATAGCCAAAAAATGGGATCAGCATCCAGCACACAGGCTCAGCCGATTGCAGGCACCAGCAGCCGACCACAGACAACACCTAATGTAGGCAAAACATCACTGAATGGCGCACCTAGTAGTGCGGCCACAGCTTCAACTGTTAGAGTAGCACCTAGATCTGCTGCACCCGTGAGTGTCTTGCATGAATTAGCTTTTTTTAATGTTTAGTTCTACAGCACCAATTTCTATGGAGATTGAGTCATAAAGTTGAATGGGCGTTAGAAATAAAAGTTTACTACAAAAGTATATGTTAAATCTACAAAAATATTGACATTTTTCTTTTCGAGTTTTGTTAGAATCGGATGATATACATCAATACATAAAATGTGTTGTGTACTAGATGGTATATATCAGGATACTTGGGAAATTATATTGATATGTTTGATTCAATTTGGTTCTCATAAGATCTGGTTTTTTGTCTAGCATCGACGGTGGTGTTATACCATTCAAGTCACATAGTGTCTTTAGATTAGGCTAGAAATTCATTCGTTGGCATTCATATTATATACTACGTGAGTTTATTTTATATTTTCAATTATTATTTTTTTAAGTTAAAAGCTTTAGAATATTAATCTTAAGTCGTTTTACATGATTTTTTGGTCGTTTTGTCATTCAATTCTATATTTATATAATACAAGTGTAATCAGAGTTATGGTGTAATTTGTGAAAATATAAAACTGAGCGATCACTGGCTAGAATTAATACACTTCGGTGAAATAAAGATTCCAAGTCGATTACCAAACTATCAGCTTTATAGAATCCAGACTGATAGATTGAGGTCTTGATCATATGTAGTCAACGTTACCATGTGTCCCTATCTCAATCACATATCAGGTTCATTAAACATTCACGTTCAAGGCGTTTGTTAAACGTACTTCCAAGTGGCTAAACATTGTCTTGATACAAAAGGTAACATGAATACAGACTGAGGGTGACTGAATCTGCGTTTTTGTTGATGTTGAATTTTGCATTAATGATTTCTATCAAATCAAAGCGAAGTCGCAGAGTTCAAAGGTCAAGGTCATCCGTTAAATAAATGGAAGTTAATAGATAGGCTTTTATTTTAATTAGTTAGATGAAGGGAAAAATGACGTAAGTATGTAGAAATCACTATATGTTTTATATAACCAGTAGAAGCTACTTTGTAAAACTGCATGGTGCTAATTTTTGGAACGGGAATGCACTGCATGCTTTTATATGTGAATGTGGCATGTAATGAAATACAAAATATACACTTTCCTCTTTTAAAAAATTTTACTTAGAGGTTTAAGAAATGGCGTCATTAAACTTCTGGATTCAAACAAATTTGGTACCAATAATCAGTAACAGAAAGGTGGGGATAATCATATACATGTAATAGTACCGCTATATGGCGTGGGCAAGAATATCATTACTTGTCGAAGGTTGTCAAACCTCTAGTTTTAGCAATTACATTATATGTGCTTGTTAAGGAACGTAGGTTAAATGTTGTAATAACATAGTAAGTGTTGTGCAGCTATTTGTTGTAACTTCTAGGACAAGCTTAAGGATGTTGTGTTTAAGATGTCTGGAGAGAGTACATATTAATATTATCTTGTTGAGAAAATCAACAGGATTCTAATTATCTGTGTTTTTTGCTACTGTAGTTTGAACGTGTATTTTGTTTCTTTCGATTAATTTGAATAAGAGCGCAAACCCACATGCTTGTATTTGTTTATACCTTGCTTTGTCATGTATGTTGTTTTTTAAGTATCTTTTTATCTCTAACTTTTGTTAAGACAATTGATTAACGAACTGATTCTTTGGGATCTTATATATGGGAGATGCTTCCCGAACACATTCAGATTAGCAAATCTGACAACCAAATAACAGAATTTGATTTTTTTACTAAAAAGAAAGAAGATTATAGTGTAGTAAATTTTATAAATTTAAAAAATTAAAAATTCTGTTTTATATTTAATTAAATTTCTTTTTTTATAAATTTATGTAACTAATGAAAAATTTTTAAAATTAATATTAAAGTCACTTTGAGTAATGTATTTCTAACATAAGAATTGAACTAAAATTGAAAGAAATGCCAAAAAAAAAAAAATAATAATAATAACAGTGTATATATGATTACAAAAGGTATGCCGTATTTATAAATGTACTTCAAGTAAGTAACCATGGATACTAAAATCATCAATTAAAATATATTTATTAATTAGGTTTTGAAGAGTTATTTCAAACTGTAATTGTTTTGTATTTGAAATTCATTATTCTAGGGTATAGGATCTCTAATTCGCGTGCACTAGGTTGTATTTGAGAAACGTAAACCGTGACTGGGTGGTGACAATTTGGGTTCATATTGACTTTTAAATTTGGTGGTAACAATTTGGGTTCATATTGACTCTTAAATTCTATGAAACTTTTTAAAGATATTTTTACATAATTATGGAATATTTCTTTATTTAATCATTTTAGTCTTGATTTCAGTTATAATCTTTTGGGAGATGCAAATATACCTTTGTCCTAAATATCAACTCTATATATTTTTTATGTACTAGGGTCCACGACAAGTTGATAACAGCACATCAAGACCATCAACAGAATATCAACGAAAACAGTTACCACCACCTGTACCCCCAACGAAGAAAAAGGCAGATATCTTTCACGAAGATGACTACCAGGCTGTCGATAACTACGTACTAAATGTAAGATATTGAAAAAAAGTGTTAGAAAAATTATTTCAAATGTTACATTGTGGCTTAATAATGTAGCTGATTGTTTAACGATTAATATATGTTACAATAGATACATTTCATGCTGCAAGAAGATTCAGTGCCCGAGTGGTCTAATTCACCGACTTAAGCACCACAATCTTACCACCTACATTTGAATTCAAACAAATAAATTTTAGTTCGAGGAAAAAATGTCGGACATTTCTAAAGTATATCAAAATAATATCAAAACGAAATTTTGATTTTTTTTTAAACATTTAATGCTTTGGGTACAAATAATATCATTATGAGTTTAAAAAAGGTTACACCAAAATATTGAAAATTTTATTTTCTGCATTTCAGGGTCCGAAAAGATTACTACTTGGCTCATTTAAAGATCTTATAACATACCTAACAAAGAATTCCGAATGGGATGAGATGTCAAAACTTCGTGCAATCTTCCGATGGGTGACTGCAGTAGATGTCTATAGCTTAAGAACTGATATGGAACCTCCAGTTCACTCGCCGCTGGAATATTTCTTTAAAATACAAAGAAACATGGGTAACCATGCACATCTTATCTCCGGACTTTGTCAGTAAGTAACACAAAATATATAATTGATACACTAAGAATGATTTTGTTCATTATATCATCCATCTCAGCAATTTTTGAAATGAAATGTTGCGTCGGCAAAAACTATCATAAAAAACTTTTGTTTGTCATTGACATTTAGCTGAAAATAAAAACCCAAATAACTACAATTTTTCTTCTAAAGCTCCAAATTAACAAATGAACTTATGTTCATTGAAAAATAAATAAATTTTTTACTATATAGCATAAAGACGGAACACATAGACTTAGCAGTATTTAGAAATCATCGTTAATTTGTAAATGTGATCGTTATGGAATGCAAGAAAATGCTTCTTGTTAAAGTGGTATGCAAAAATTAAATATTTATAAACAACCAGCTATTCTTTTTTAAGCATTTACTTGATTTGTACTAATAATTTTTTTTCAGAATGGCTGGAATCCCTTGTGTAATTATAAGTGGTATGAACAAAAGTGCTGCTTATGAAATTGGAGTAAAAGTTGACCGTAAGGCTATGGGAGCACAGTGGAACGGCGTCTTCATCAAAGATGAGTGGAGGTTTATCGACGCATTTTGGGCATCAGCTTGTGTTGTCGGGAAAAAGTCGGGCGAATGGAAGCTTGTCGATACAGACGGGAACGTGTCGCTAGAAGAGGAAGAAACATCGGAAGGTGAAACACAACATAGAATAAACGAATTCTACTTTTTACCGGATCCCGATAAGTTCATTTGGACCCATTTTCCAGATGAACCTCAATGGCAATTGCTTCCTAAAACCGTGAGTGTCAAAGACTTTGAATCACGTGTATATGTTCGTGAGAGATTTCACTACCTGAATATGAGTTTCAATAGTAAGAGTCAGGATAAGTGTGTATTGTATGCCAAAGGAGGTGAAATACAACTACCTTTTACGCTGCCAAAAGAAACAAGTGAACATTTACGATATAAATACATGCTTTATTTAGCAAAGTCGTCAGACGAGGACCAAGCCCCAGATATAGCGCTCGAACGTTTCTGTTTGTTTGAACATACAACCGACACACTTCGGTTTACGTTGAGATTTCCAAGAGCAGGGAAATTCAAGATGGACGTCTTTGGTTTAGATGTAAGAGAATCGGACATTTTTGATTTAACATGTACTTATGTTATAAACTGTACTGAACCGATGCCTAACTGTATGCCCCTACCCGACTGTCCTGATATTGGTTGGGGACCGGGTATGGATGCTAAAGAAGCTGGTATTGTTACAAAAACACACGATGGAGCCGTAATTATCACAAAAGACGGTGATGTTGAAATTACACTGGGCACAAATAAGGATATTAGATTGTATCAGCTTCTGAAAAACGCCATAGTTGATGAAGCTACTTTGAGTAAGTATGCTGTCATACGAGAGGAAAATGGCGAATATGTGGTGAATATACGCCTACCACAAGTAGGCGAATATGCCTTAAAACTGTATGCAAATGATTTAGGCGAAGAAGGCGATGCTCCAAATGTTCTTAACTATCTTATAAGATGGGATCAAAAAGATGGACAAAACGCGTCATTTCCAAATGTAACAGATGGTTTCATTGGAAAGAGTGCAATAAGTGATAAACTCGGTGTGAAGGCTATATCTCATCCGGGACACACGATAGATCCGAAAATTGGAGTTGAAAAAATTGTTTTCGGTGCTAAAAACAACGTAGAACTATTGTGTGAACTTCATTCAAATGATCCAACAGCTTCGAGATATATGAAAGTCGTCCCCTCCGAAGAAAATGGGCAGTGGGTGTTTTATGTCGATATGCCCATAGCTGGTGAATATTCTATGAATGTTTTTGCAAGAAGTAAGAAAGATAGTTGTAGAATTTACAACGTTCATTCGTATTTGCTTCATTCAAAAGGTCATTCGATAAATGGATCTGAAAAGATTGATGACACTAAAAGTGAAAACAGTGACATTGAAAATTCAGTTGATACAATAACTGAAACTGTCCGTACCTCTGATAACGAGGTAGTTATACCTATTCCTAAAGGCAACGAAGAGGTTGTAGCATGTGTGACTAAACGTCATGCATCAGATCCACCAAAAGATGACGAGGTTCAAATTATACAGCAGGAAGGTAGAAAGTTTTTACAAGTGAAATTGAAAGAGTTTGGAGAATACATGATTGATATGTATACAAAAGATGATAAGAACATTTTAACAAAGATAGCTAGATATCAAGTAAATAGACGAACGGCAGCAGAACTGTATGAGGATGATACACAACATGTCATTGAAGCACTTCGACCGGAAACGGAAGAGGAAGATCTTACCTTAGTGGAAGATGACGAGACAAATTTTGCACCAGAGGCAAATGACGACGACAAACGGAAGAGAGCCGCTCGTAAGTTAATTCAGAGAGGATTGGTATTGAAGGACACAGACATGTTGGAGAAAGGAATATTACAGTATGAATCGTTAAATCCTGAATCAAATGATGATTTATTAATGAAGGGCAGAAAAATGTTGCAAATCTTAAAGGCAAAACAAGGTAAGAAATAATGCGTTTATATTGGTTTATACCCATACATGCAGTATCATAAGGGTACTTCAGCGTATTAATTTTACAAAATATGGGACATATATAAAGACCGCGTGGATTACTCTTGTTTTCGGTGGTATTATGTTTCTAGAAAATTTTGCACAATGAAACCTTTATAATCTATTACTGATCTAAAACAAAATGTATTTAATACTATTTTTTCATTAACTTTGTAAAGCGACCCACCTCTAATTTGAATTTTAAAATATAAAATATAACTATTTCTATTTTTTGTTAAAATAAAGTGAAGAGAAGAGTCGAAATATTTTGTTCTTAAAGATAGATTAGTAGACCAGAACCTTTAGTCAATTGAATCATACAAACACACGTGTACTGCCAGAGGTTTAGGCAGTAAGCATGAATTATATGTTTTGTCACCTAATGTATTTTCTTGGCTGAACGTGTTTGTTACCAAAGTTGCCATTTTTTAATCAGAAATATTGATGTCATATACAAAATGTTGATATTTTATTTTTTTAAAAAAATCAAAATTTTGTGTACGACAATGGTACTAAAACCCCGAATAGATTAATTAATACTTTAGTATTCACGTGTTTAAGTTTACACTTTATGGTTCACATTGTTGTATGTTGTTGTTGTCTTGTGTATCTTTAGAGTTTTTTATTGTCAGTAATTTGTTTAAAATTTCACGTTTCTTATCTTTAGAGTTAGAAGATACTTCTAGGCGAAGAGAACTGAGCGCCCTAGAAGCTGCAATAAAGAGAGCCCAAGAGGTGAATTATGACAGCCAGCTTGATCTTCCTATTGCCTTGGCTTGTCGTTTGAGAGATCAACTTAAACGAATTGAAAAATTAAGAAGCTCCGTCTTAAAAATGGACAGCAAGACGATTGCCGAATTAAAGAAATACGTCAGTCCACCATTAGGGATTCATCAAACTCTACAATCAGCTTTTGTGTTGTTAGGATTTACGAAGAAAGAAGTAAAGGTAAGAAAGAAAATAAATTTATTAGACATAAGTTAATGAAAATTCTATTAAATCAATAATAATATGATCATTACATTAATAATATTAATATTATTTCTGTTAGTCTTTATGTCAGATGGAGTTCTTGACATGCAGCATCACGATATTTCCTTTAAACACTTCTCTTTAAAGTGATCCAATTGACGTCAAATCTAAGCTTGCAAAAATAGTGTTTGTTGTTTACTTTAGTTAGTATATCTGTCCGTAATGTAATGGTTTGCGTTCAGAACTTTTATTTAAATGGAATTTCATTCAAATTTTGTACATTTAGGATATCCTTGAAAGAAAAATGCAAATTATTAGTTCAGGAAGTTGAGGTGACTGTTATTATTTTTCAATTAAGAAGATTCTGTGAAATATTCTATCTTTGTTTTGATGTAATAAAACACAAATATACCGTTGTGTTCACATAACAATTTTAAATTAAGCCTAACAGTAATGAATATTCGTAAACGAAGTCGCCTGTAGATTTTGGAGTTCAAAGTTATCGTCAACGTTACTTTGAATATATTAAATTTTTTGTGTAATAACACGGAAGTTGATATGTCAGAGGCGAGGAGCACTTTAACTAAAATTAAATTAACATTTTCGCACAATAAATTCGGTTTGCTCCTCAACAAAGTTCCCAGTTTATGATTATATTGAGCTCCTTTACAAACATTTTCCGTAAGATTATTGTCTTGTACATAAAAATTTTTCCACCCTCTTATTTTACTAAAACCATTACGGTAACTTAGTTGGAAGAGGGCTCGCTTCATATGAGAGTTCAGTGTAAGACCCCTGATCGAGTCTGACCAAGAATTAAAATTAGGGTAATGACTGTGTTTTTTCGCCAAGCAATCATCATTTAGAAGAAAGTCGGGGAATGTTTCGAAGAAGACCTTAAAACCGATGCCCTGTGTCACGGCGCGCTAAAGAACCATTGCAAATTGTCCTGAGCGCACTGCTAAAGAAAAACGTTTTCCACTTCACCGATAGCAAGTGACGTCTCGGTATAAGTGAAATAATCTTAACTGGTACGTAAAACCACATTAAATCAATCAACAGACAATCTTATTTAACTGTATGATTATATAAACTTCCTTTTAAGGACTGGAGAAGTTGTGCAAATATACTTGGAAGAATGGGGCGAGAATCCATCATGAGGAAAATATCCTTATTTGACCCAAAGGACGTTTATCTGGAAGACGCTATGGTTGCCAAGAAGATCCTGGAACCATTTTCATTTGAAGTAATAAGAGATTCTAGTGCTGGAGCTGCCACCTTTTACGTTTGGGTATGCTTGTTTACTTATTGTTGTTCAATGTTTTTAATAACAATCATTACAGTGGTTTATACTTCTTTATCTGGTTTCTTTGTTTGATTTATTGGTATGACATCTATATTTGTACTTAACTAGCCTAATTATAGTGTACATTTCATCTGGTCATATAAACCTTTGTTAACTGGTGTTAAAATACTTATTAAAATGTCTGTTTCTAGCGTAAGACATTTTACAAGTAGAAGTTTAAAAAGAGGTGTTATTATTTTAATAATGGAATTGTTGTAAAACAACTTGCAAGACTAGGTCATCTATCTGTTGAATACACTCATGTGTATTGAGATTTTCATAAGTGGTAGGCTAGACAAAAATCTCCAATCAAACTGCAGATGGTAAACCATTAATGAAAAACCACTAGTTTTGGATCTGGTCCATTTAACATAGTTCTAATCCTTATAATCTTCACTAATCTTTGATACTTTACTTAGTTCAGTAAAAGTTACAGTTTGATTTATCTGAAGGTTTAATTATTTAGGCAAAGGGTATGATCGATATGGTGGAATCAACAGGAGGTGCCGTTAAAGACGAGTTCGGGAATGGCTGGTGGTGCTGGTGGCGGAGGTGGAGCCTTACAAAAACAAAGAAAAGGAAAACAAAAAGTATAGTGGTTTTACATAGATTAAACTGATTTTGGTAATGTGTATATAAAAAAAATGCAACCTATAGGAAAGAAAAATTGGGTCATTCGAAATGATAAAATTTGTGTTAAACTTATGCGTTTCCATGGTGCCATTACATGGAAATACATTTTTTGGTCTGCTGGTACTTAGCATGTCCAATAAAATCAAATCTTCGATAAAGATAGAGCAATTACTCTTAGATTATAAGATAGAGAAAACAATCTTTAGATTATTAATTTCATAGCTCTGATATATATATATTAATATTCATTTTTAATAGTCCGTCCATTATGTATAGTCGCTCATTCATGAATATCTTATTGTGACTGCGGAAATGGTGATTTTTGTTCATCTCAGCAGCATTTTTCAATTTTGCACTTTTTTTTTATGCGGTAGTTTTAATAATGACTTTCTAGATATAAAATACATTTGCAAATTTAAAATGATAAAATAATAACAAAACATCAATCACGCTATCAGTATATGGCATAATCAACAAAACAAATAATGTCCTCAAGTTGGAAAATTCAAATGATTCAAACAGAGGTCGAGATTATTCAGATTATTCAGATAGGTGTGTGTAGCCTTTATTAACCAAAGTTTTTTTTATGACGTGTCACATCATTCATTGTTTATACACAATGGACTCTAAGAAAGGAACATAAAAGTGAGACTTTTTGTCGCATGAATCATATTTAGTCGGATTTTTTTAACAATGGATAAATGTTTTAAAGTGGTTCTTTAGCATTTATTCAATGTTTTATATTTTATGTATTCTTAATAAATTATGTATGTAATACAAACTAACTCTTACTCCAAAGTTGAGTGACACTAGAAAAAGGAAATGAATTAATGCAGTTTGTGTTTGATCTGCCGTATATACTGGATAGGCGAAGACAAATTTAAACGTTGTATAAGTGTACGCCTTTCATCTTTAGACTTTGTTCTCGCAGAAAAGTTTGACAATGGCAATTGAAGCCTATTTCTTATAAATAAAAAATATGTATTTTTGGCGCAAATTTTACTTATTGTAAGCAGGAAGAAAAAGCCAAAACACAAACTGCATTATTATTTTTGTTAAGCACATTTCTGATGTTTTATAAAATAATTTTTAAAATGACATATGGTGGAACTTTTAATTTCAGGAAATTCCTAGTCAAAAAGGCATTTTGAAGCATCAATCTGACAACACACCGCGTCCAGTAACTCGTCAGGCCACTGTATTGAGCCCACGTAGTAGTCGTAGTAGTAGAACTAGAGAGAGTGACAAAACGTTTTGGCGTTCATACTCCAAAGATAGAATATTTTGAAACTTTATCTTTTAGAAAAAAATATTCTTATACTAAATAAAACCAAAAACTAAAAACTGTCATTTTAAGAACGTAACTTTTGAGCATTGTTATTACTGTTAAACGTTTGTGCTGAATATTGTCATTTTAATTTTCTAAATTCTCTATTCCGCTGAATTGTTTATATTTTTCATTTTGTTTTGCTTTAAGAAAAGCTATTCAATAAATAAAATAATTTACAGAGAAATATTGTTTTCATCATTTACAAATATTTTCATTTTATAGTCTATTACATATTATTTCTCTGAAGAAGCTATATTTTTGTAACAAAATATAACAAAACAAACGTATCATGCATTCATTTTAGTGACCATTTCGAAAGTATTCCTGTATTCAGTCCTACAAAAATCCAATATATATATTATATATGCCTTTATATGTGAAAATGTTATCGACCTTTTAAATGAGTATAGTATTTACAACTTCTGGAATTCTGTAGTTCTGAAAACGTAATATTTTCAAAAACCTTGTAATTTTTGTTAGGTATGTTGTTCTATACATGTCTATATATGTTTTAATATATATTTATGTAATTGCACAAATATATTTGTTTAACAGTATGCACAGTATATGTTTGTAGCTCACTGGTTACGTTCTTGAACTGATGTATCACATGTATGATTCTGAACTAATTATTTACAACTCCCAATGTTTACAACGTGGGGCTCAATACGTGGAACTGACGATGGATGCCTAGTGAACCATGTATTTGTTTGTTAATCTATAATGTTATTTTCAAAATTTTTTTGAATAAGCAATTTTGAAAACAAATCTTGTTATTTTTCTTTCTTAGCTACATGACAAATTATGTGGAAATATAAAAATGACTTTTATATCAATTCTTTACAAAACATTTTACATATTGAAAACCACTATTTGCACCTGAATTTGTGTACACAAGATAAATAATATATCACGAAAAGCCTTTAATCTACGCATTGGCACAAATAATATTCGGTTCATACAAGTTTATTTCAAACGAAATATATCGCGTTTTCCATTAGAGAGAAGACATGCTTCATTAAGTATTGCTTTGTTTTACCATATTATAACAGAGAGTTAAGAAAATGTTAGTCAAAACTTTAGAAATTATTTGTGCCGTATTAATTTTACATGTACAAAATCAGAAGATATCATAAATAGTTTTATCAGTTAGCTTTGATAAACATTCATATTTTTTGCTTTGCCTATTTATGACATCTTTTGATTTCTTTAACACTTTATGATGGTTGTTCCCATGGATTTGCAGACCTTAGAACTTGTTTTATTCCAAGGATGTTTAACTTGTATTTGGCAAAACTTTGTGTTTTCAGTTTAATTGTTGCACTTAATGCCTTAAATAATAAAATAGTTAATTGTCACAAATGAATTGTTTTGTTTTGTCATTTCGTTTAAGCATATTTGTACCCAGTAATAAATGTTTTCAGTTACCAACATTATTGCTTTATATACCAGTTTATATATATTATGCTTTGAAAGGTTTGTTGTGAGCTGTAATATTTTAGTAGTTTTAATCTTAAATATGGTCTTTATTCTGACTTTCTCGTGGAAGTGACTTGAAATGAAAGTAAAATATTACAGGTACATACAAACCTTATTGGAATCCACTTTGGCAGTATTATAACTGAAAATATTTATATGAATAAAACAAAATGTATTAATCCTTGATCACAATTGTTGATGTTTTTTTAAACCAAGCACAGAAACATTACAGAATTTAACTATTTACACTGGCATCATGTAAATTTGTTCCCTGTAATCGATAACTTGGGTTTCATTAATCACGTGATTTTTTATAAATATACGTGTGACATCATTCATCTCGCTATTCATAAACTATAGTGTTTTAAAGTTCTTTAAGGATTAAAGACAAATAAACTTAGAAATATCACCAAATTTAATAAGAACCATAGAACCATCAAAAATAGAATTAATAGTGCTAAAACTTCCCCTTCGTTCAAAGCAAACTTAGGATTAAGCACAAACACTCATTGTTTAGTTTGCTTGGCACAGAAGTGAAGTTTAAGCACCGTTGGCTGGATTTGACATTTCAATAGTTAGTCCATATCTTAAAAATCTTGGTATTAATGTTAAAGAATATACAAAATTGTCTATCAGATTATATTAAACTTGTGCAGGGTAAATTGTCAGGCAAACCAGTTCCCTGATGGTAGCTAAACTAAGTGTTTTTTTTAAACTTAGACATCTAGTCTGACATCTTGGTGAATATCTAACTCAAGATTTCCTAAATTCATTCCGTATTGTTCCAAAAAAGTCTCAACTCGGTCATTTTATCTGGAAAATACGAGGAAATGTACAAAGTCTAAATGATAGTTTGATATTTAACCCTTTTAACGTTTTTCTATTTACAGTCGTTGCAAATTTTATTCTGAAACGTTTTTTCCATTCTTTCTTCTTCCGATTGAAAATTAAAATCACTGAGGTTACCTTAGCAACCAATTTCTTTTAAAATTATAAACGGACACTGCTAAATAAGTTACAGGTTTCAAATTAATTGGTATATGGTAACAAATTGGAAGGTATGACAACACTGAGGGAATATTTATTATGAAATAATGATACGTTTGTTAGTTTTCAATTGAGAGATATAGACAGTAAGGTTTGATAAAAACTATGTAAGCCTAAATGCTCAGTTAACTATCAGTAATACAGAAAAATGATTATAATAATTCAATATAAACGAAAGAAAACTACCCAAATCCTTTACAAATCCAAATTTTAGATATCAGCTCTTTATTGTTAATTCTACCTGATTTTTAGTTTTGACATACTAGTATTTTATTTGTCATACTTAAATATGGGGGGGGGGGGGGCGGAGTTAGCAAAAATTTTCCGTAATGAGAAAGGCATCAGTAAATCTAAGAATTTCAGATTGTTCTAAAGATAGATGGCAAAATTGAAATTAAGTCTTACTTGAACTCTTGTCGGTATTTCGCTTAACGGGTATCTTCAACTTTTTCGAAAACTAAAATTTTAGACTGTATCGCTCATTTCTCAGATAAATTGCTCTTAACAAATTAGGATGTGTTTCCTTAGACAATAATCCAGTTTTCAGTTTTACGTTCCTTTTTTCCTATTGTCTAAAAGTCTGTATTGCGAAGTTCGTCGTTTACTACTCAATGACATGGATATGAATGGGTAAATGGATTTTCTCTTATTTCTTTTATTTTTGTAATCATTTAGGATATAAAATATAGTAATAAAATCACCAATAGTGGCATAAAATTTGCATATGACAATTTGCTGCGCTCTCTACATAGAATATGACTACAATCATAGTAATGACGTTTCACGTTGCCATGCGAACAAATCCAAGTGAAAATCGGAAGAAACAATGATCACAAAATAGACAAATGCCACTTGACTTCTGTATAATCTTAACAACAAAATAGCGACTGAATAGACAACTGAAAACGGGTCTATTGTTTTTAAAGTAAATTTATTAACGATACTTTTAAGTCAATGATTTAACAAGCGCACGGCATTATATATTTAAATCTGATGAGTTTAAACGAAAATGTCTTTAATGAAATAACATTGTGAGCAATGAGTTGTAAAGGCTAAGAAACATTATTACACTTTAACTCGAGCACATTGTGAGCAATGAGTTATAAAGGCCAAGAAACATTATTACACTTTAACTCAAGCACATAGTTAGTAATGAGTTATAAAGGCTAAGAAACATTTTTACATCTTTAACTCAAGCTAATTGTAAGCAATGAGTTATAAAGGCTAAGAAACATTATTACATCTTTAATTCAAGCACATTGTAAGTAATCAATTATAAATGCCATGAAACATTATTACACGTTTAACTCAAGCACATTGTAAGTAATGAGTGATAAAGGCTATGAAACATTATTACATCTTTAACTCAAGCACATTGTTGGTTATGAGTTATGAAGGCCATGAAACATTATTACATCTTTAACTCAAGCACATTGTAAGTAATCAATTATAAATGCCATGAAACATTATTACACGTTTAACTCAAGCACATTGTAAGTAATGAGTTAAGAAGGCCATGAAACATTATTACATCTTTAACTCAAGCACATTGTGAGGAATGAGCTATAAAGGCTAAGAAACATTATAACATCTTTAACTTAAGCACATAGTGGGTTATGAGTTTTGAAGGCCATGAAACATTATTACATCTTTAACTCAAGCACATTGTAAGTAATCAATTATAAATGCCATGAAACATTATTACACGTTTAACTCAAGCACATTGTAAGTAATGAGTTATGAAGGCCATGAAACACTAGTACACGTTTAACTCAAACACATTGTGGGTTATGAGTTATAAAGGCCATGAAACATTATTACATCTTTAACTCAAGCACATTGTAAGTAATGGGTTATAAAGGCCATGAAACATTATTACATCTTTAACTCAAGCACATTGCAAGTAATTAATTATAAATGCCATGAAACATTATTACACCTTTAACTCAAGCACATTGTGGGTTGTGAGTTATGAAGGCCAAGAAACATCATTACACCTTTAACTCAAGCACATTGTAAGTAATGAGTTATAAAGGCCATGAAACAATATTACACTAAATAAGCAAATTGAAAATGCGATTTCCAACAAGTAATCGACCACTTTTCATAGAACACAATGATGTTCATACATAATATGAAAACGTGCTTTTTATTTAATTTTAATTTGTTCCTTAAATTCGCAACAAAATTACTAGTATCCGAAAACATAATATATCATCTTCAAAACTGATTAGAAATGTTTCTGCCAGGCTTACATTAAATACAAATAATAATGTACAGAAATGATTCGTACTTAGTTTTGCTCTTTTGTTGGATGACATGGAATTTACCCTTGATCTGTAGAATACGATACTGTTAAATTTTAAACAATTAACAATAAAAGGCAGATTTATAATCCGATTAGAAAATACATGTACATGCAAAGTTTGAAATTTACAGTTAGATCAATTGTAGTAAGAAATTGCTAGAACCACGAAAAGTATTTTAGAAAGAATAAAGCAATGACATATAAACCAGACGAAAAGAACATATTGAACTCAATGATAATTAAACTTTTAATAAATGTGAACAAAATTTATAGACGAGAAAGAAAAAAGACACAGTATAATGGTTCCATTGTAAAATGTCATCCACACATAAAAGATAATTAGATACAAAGTGGTATGGATTCATAAACAAAGAAAAATTGTGTAATTAACCTAAAATCAATAATCATCTTTAATTGCAACAAGCAAAGAACATTTAATATAGGTTATAATTGACAAATACTTGCATATAGTTGATGAAATTTGGGATCAAAATATTTCTCCAGCAACTAAGTGCAATTTACAATATAAAACTGGGCTCACAAAAAAAAAAAAAAAAAAAAAAAAAAAAAAAAAAAAAAAACGATTAAACAAGAAGTAGTTCCGATTTTTAAAAATTGATCTGACATAATTACCTCCAGATTAAATCCTCAAAAAAGTTGATGACTGTTATAACAATGAACGGGTAACACTTATAACTCTTGCAATGAGGTAAAAATCTTTTTGTACAACGCGTTTAAAAGTTTAAAAATGTTTTAAGTCAGTAAGAGTTCTCAAAATATTTCCCACCTGATAAGAAGTTCTAACAAGGTATCAAACACGGTATTAGCGAAAAGTATCATAAAAATCTAGAAACCCTGCAACATTTGCAGGGCGGGCTTATGTCAGTTAACATCTATTCGCGGGATACGCTTCCACCTAAAATGGTGTTATTTTGAGAAAGTATAATCTAAGGTTGAAACGAACGTCTCGGTGGAACAGTGTAGAGCGTCAATCTTTGAGAACTGAGGTAGTGGGTTCGAACCCCGTCTGGGTCATACGTAAGACCTAAATAAAATTTGATGCACTGCTTCCTCTCCTGGTGCTCAATATTAAGATAACAAAATATCGACTGGTTTCTCTCGGTTTCAGGATAAGGTGACTAGGTAGTGGTATGCCTACTGTGGTGTACTGACTCTGTGAGTTAGCGCGTTAAAATCACACTGAACACCTGAAGTTGCGCGCTAAAACAGGGAAAACTACCAAAACACTCGAACATGTCACGCTTAAAACCAACTTGTTCTTAAATTCTTAGAAATTGATTAAACTTGCTTATGCCGCAAAAAGCTGAAAATAGCTGGATGTAACGTTAATCTTAATCAGAACCTATCAACCAGCCAATGAAAAACAATATGTCCATACAAAGTTAATCAAACTGAATATATTCAAATTGAATATAAATGTTTTCATAAAGGAATTTATCTATTTAAATGACATTGTTCTAAAAATAATGCAGACGGAACCAATTAGTTCGCATAAAAAATTAGTTTCATAATGCGAATCCAATACGCTTAAATGGCTTATTATATTTGCATCTTGACATTTTCATCACAGCCCACGATTCACATTTTTTGGCCGCCATTCTGTATACTGTCATTTTATACATCTTATGGTGTATTTTGTTTTATTCATAATGATCCTTGTATGTGAAGAAATGTGTTGATCACGTTTATTACAGGATGAAAAAACACGGAAACAAAACAAAGCAGGGAAAACAAAGGTAAAAAACTAAGAACTTTGAAAAGCGGAGTAATATCAAATCAGTATTTTTGTAGTCGCTCACATTTTCATAATGTTGTGTTCTTAGTAGTTAAATGGTATACAGATAACTATATCTAAAATAATTTATATCGGGAATAGCAAGAAACAAACAGGCGCTTTGAAACGTATGAAACCAA